>CM072704.1:7269577-7319577 GCA_036884735.1 Huso huso | reverse complement strand
GTAATAATTATTTTTTAGTGTGTTGGAGAAATTATCTGAAATATTCAAAACGAACATTGCTAACACATAACGCATTTTGCCTTGCACCGATTTACCACATTGCCACATTTCTAAAATGACAAGTGATGTGTGGGACAGTAGGGATTAGGGTTGCCACAATTATCGTTCCCCACGATATATACGATATTAAATTGCTATGATACAACTTATCGTAGTATTTTCAAAATAGCGTATGTTTCGGTATTTAAAAAAATCTAGTCCACCTTCCCCTCTAGTTTGGGATTTTATTTTAAATTTTAAATCTCAATTGTAAACAAAGAAAGAGATTTTAACTGAAGGAGAGAGTCACAGTGTGTCTGCAGAACCCAAACCACCTGCAGCTGAACGAACACCCTGAAGGAGAGAGTCACAGTGTGTCTGCAGAACCCCCACCACCTGCCTTGAACGAACACCCTGAAGGAGAGAGTCACAGTGTGTCTGCAGAACCCCCACCATCTCAAGTGTGTTGTAAACAAAGAAAGAAGGAGAGAGTCACAGTGTAGGTCACGCCCCTGAAGGAGAGAGTCACAGTGTGTCTGCAGAACCCAAACCACCTGCAGCTGAACGAACACCCTGAAGGAGAGAGTCACAGTGTGTCTGCAGAACCCAAACCACCTGCAGCTGAACGAACACCCTGAAGGAGAGAGTCACAGTGTGTCTGCAGAACCCCACCAACCAAAACCACCTGCCCGAACACCCCACAGTGTGTCTGCAGAACCCAAACCACCTGCAGCTGAACGAACACCCTGAAGGAGAGAGTCACAGTGTGTCTGCAGAACCCCACCACCTGCAGCTGAACGAACACCCTGAAGGAGAGAGTCACAGTGTGTCTGCAGAACCCAAACCACCTGCAGCTGAACGAACACCCTGAAGGAGAGAGTCACAGTGTGTCTGCAGAACCCAAACCACCTGCAGCTGAACGAACACCCTGAAGGAGAGAGTCACAGTGTGTCTGCAGAACCCCACCACCACCTGCAGCTGAACGAACACCACCTGAAGGAGAGAGAGTCACAGTGTGTCTGCAGAACCCCCACCACCTGCAGCTGAACGAACACCCTGAAGGAGAGAGTCACAGTGTGTCTGCAGAACCCCCACCACCTGCAGCTGAACGAACACCCTGAAGGAGAGAGAACAGAAAAGTCTGCAGAACCCCACCACCTGCAGCTGAACGAACACCCTGAAGGAGAGAGTCCTGCAGAACCCACCAAGAAAGCTGAACGAACACCCTGAAGGACTTAGTCACAGTGTGTCTGCAGAACCCCCCACCCACCTGCAGCTGAAGAACCCAAAACCACACCCTGAAGGAGAGAATCACAGTATTTAATTTGCATTGTCTGCAGAACCCCACCACCTGCAGCTGCAAACTGAACACCCTGAAGGAGAGAGTCACATTGTGTATGCAGAAAAACCACCTGCATCATTATCCTGCAGTTTGAACCCCACCACCTGCCGAATTTTGAAGGAGAGAGTCACAGTGTGTCTGCAGAACCAAACCACCTTTGAAAACACCTGAAGGAGAGAATCACAGTGTGTCTGCAGAACCCCACCACCTGCAGCTGAACGAACACCCTGAAGGAGAGAGTCACAGTGTAAAAGAACCCCACCACCTGCAGCTGAACGAACACCCTGAAGGAGAGAGTCACAGTGTGTCTGCAGAACCCCACCACCTGCAGCTGAACGAACACCCTGAAGGGAGAGAAGTGTGTCTGCAGAACCCCACCACCCAAACCACCCTGAAGATTTGAACAGAACCCCACCACCTGCAGCTGAACGAAACCCTGAAGGAGAAGTCACAGTGTGTCTGCAGAACCCCCCACCACCTGCAGCTGAACGAACACCCTGAAGGAGAGTGTCACAGTGTGTGCAGAACCCCACCACCTGCAGCTGAGAACCCCACCACCTGCAGCTGAACACCCTGAAGGAAGAGAGCAGAAGTCACCAGTGTGTCTGCAGAACCCAAACCACCTGCAGCTGCGAAGACCCTAACAGAAGAATCGAACTAGCACATGAAATTAAAAAGAAAACAGAACCCCACCACCTGCAGCCCACCTTGAAGGAGAGAGTCACAGTGTGTTTGGGATTATTTTGGCTCAAAAAAAACGAAAAAGGAGAACCAACTGAAGATGGTGAACCACTCTGTCTGGCTTGTAAAAAGAAAGTTCCATCGAAAACTGGGAACACTTCAAACTTATTCAATCATCTTCACAATTACCACCCAGAAAGTTACGCAGCTGCAAAAGAAGCACAGCAAGTATCCAGCAAGAAAATGAAAATGCCTGTTAAACTCAGGACCAAGCTAAAATAATAATAATAATAATGATGATGATGACAAGTTAAAATGTATTTAATTTGCATTGTCTACGTTATTATAATTATTACTATTTTGTACAGCTTGTGCAACTACTGAAATGCATTTAATTAAAAAACAAAACATTTTATATTTGAATACATTCATCATTATCTTAATAAGTTTGCACAGCTAAGATATTTTTTAATTAGAGAAACAAGGGTAAAATATGAGAATTTAAAACCTAAAGTAGTATCACTAATAATTTTGTCTTTATTAAAAAAAAACGGTGTAGCTATAAATGTTGAAAAAAATCACTATCCTTTCACCACAGTGATTAAAATATAGTTTATGCAGTAGTTTGTAGTAAAAGACTTACAAGAAAAAATGTAAAGCTGTATGTATTTTGAGTAATTATACAGTTCATGCACTTAAATGTGGTTTTTTATATAATAATATTTAGTTTGACCAGAAATCCTCTTTCATTGATACACTGATGACATCAAACACTAACAAATAGCATGTATATATGGTGAAAGTGTAGGGGTCTAACGATTAGATAAACGAGTTTTTGAGGCTTTTTTTTACACAGAGAATGGCTGAACCAATCCTCACTGGGATTTCACTAACAAAGACCTGGACTGAAAAATTGCCAGTTGTAATGTAACTGGTTGGATGCAAGTAATCTTAAAATGTGATTAAAATAAAGGTAAATGTTTTTCTATCACATTTTGTGTCCATCATTGACTTGGAAATATGAAAATGATAAACAGTAGGCTAAGATATTTCTAATTGAATACATAATGACAGTGTTTATTAAATAAAGTTATTTTAATATTACTTTATAGTAACTTATTTCACACGTTATGCCCTATTATAGACACGCACATTTATACAAAAATGAGGCTTCATTTTCCAATAGGATTACATTTTTGTGCCATTGTGAACTAATTTAAATATCGTATCGTAGATATCGTAGGTATCGTAATCGTTGGAAAAAAAATGATTCAATAATCGAAAACTGAAATTTTGATATCGTGGCAACCTTAGTAGGGATTAACAATAACATAAAAAACAGGATCAAAGTGCAGCTTCAGATTTGAGTCAGAATCGGGATACAGGTGGAGGTGTGCTTCACGCTTTTCAAACACGGGCCCAACATGCAAGGTACATGTTAAGCATAGTGATCAACGTTTTGTTTTGTTGTGATCCTAGTATTTTCTGTTATGAGGACTGTAATAAACAAAAAACAAAATGGTGAGGTGTTTTTTCTTTGTACTATGCCCCCTTTTCTAAAACATCTTGAAGAGTTTATTTAAGTTAAATGTGATTTCACTTGCATGCACATCTAAAAAAACATATAAAGGCAGAAGTAAACCACAGAAATTATATTACTTCATGAAAACGTGTCTTAAACCATAATACCAGGGATAAAATAAAATAAAAAGTCTACTTTTATAGTGTTTCTGCCTGAAAAATCTTTTTCTGGAATAGATCATGGTAATTAATCTACACAGAAACACAAGGAAGAACACAGAACATATTATTGTAAGATAAGTAGTAAGTACAAAATAAATAAAAGAAACAGGGATATATGTTCTAATCCAAGGCTATTATCGTAGCATGGCCAGGTCCTGTTGTAGGTGAGTACCCAGGGTCTGGAAAGGATGGGGGTGATTTCAGAGAATACTATGCAGATTAAAATGGACAAGCACATCATCATTAGGAGTAGTGCCTGTTACATAATACATTTCAGGGGTATTTTAGCCCCTATTGTGCATTGTTTGACTTAGACCTTTTTGTATCATTTTTTCACAGCACAGTTGTTTTTTTATACCATTTTTTATAACATCACCCCTTTTTTAGGATACATTGAAACAAAATTCCCTCTCTCCAGCAGTTACTGCATTGTGTAATATTTCTTAATGCTTGTCATTTAAGGTTTAACTTAAGTGTTATAAAACAGTACATGATTGAATGATACAAGCCGAGGGTGAAAAGCTTTCAGTATTTTCAGCTTCTTTGTTTATGGTGAATTGGTTATAATTGATCAGTTATTTTTTAAGGCTTATTTTGTATTTATAAATGTATCTTGTACCAATATGTATACATTTTTTAAGTATTTATTCATTGGCACTCAAATTGTCTCAGTTTTTGAAATGTTTACACCCGGCTGTGCATACGAGTACCTGCACTTTTTGTTGATAACTTCACTGCTGTGTTTATGTATATGTATTTCCAACAGGCATTTATAAACACTGCACTACAGTCTATAATGTCCAGCCATGGAAAACGGTTTCCCCAGTGGCTTCTTACTAAAAGAGTCACATTACAGGCCATGCAGTGTTTATCATGTTTATTACTAAGAGGTCACATTTGTTAAGAGCATGTTTATTCATGTTTATTCAAACAATCTAAGGAGTGAATTTGATCTAAGAGCCCCAAAAGACACACTATCTAGGGGACACCAATCTCCACAGCTAGAATAATCCATTGTGAAAACTGGGAAAACAAGGCAGGGGTAATACAATGCAAATTTAGGTCTTATGGTAAAAAGAAAATAAAAAATTGTCAAAGAGAAAACAAAATACAAATTAATTATAATATATATATATATACAGTATATACTGCTGTGCAAAAGTCTTAGACATGTTGAATTTTTCTACTCTGATGCCTTATGAGCATCAAAAATTTACTCAAAGCCTCCACTCGTGTTTTCTACTATTATAACAACCCTGACTTGCATAAAGAAGGAAAAACATTTGAGTGAACACTCGATTTTCAAGGTGTGGTATCCGAAGCTTAATCAACAAGTACAGAGAAACATCATCTGTAATTGACAAACCCAGGACTGGAAGACCCAAAAAGCTGTCTAACAAGGATGAGCAATACTTGAAGATAATACCCTTAAGGAATAGAAAGATGACAAGCGTTGAATTGACAACAGAACTGGCAGAAGGCGCAGGTGTCGTTGTCCATCCATCAACAATACGAAGATCACTCTTGAAATCAGGACTTAAAGGATGTGTTGCAGTAAGAATACCTCTGTTAAGAAAGGGGAACAAGACTAAAAGGCTAAAATATGCACAAGAACACAGAAATTGGACTATGGAACAATGGTCAAAGGTGCTTGGGACTGTTGATAGATGGACAACGACACCTGTGCCTTCTGCCAGTTCTGTTGTCAATTCAATGCTTGTCTTCTTTCTCAAGGATAGCCGTTTACCCATAACAAAACAAATGTTAAACTTAAGTTCTTCAGTAAAGCAACTGCTCTCTTTCACTTCTCTCTCCAGCTCCACACACACACACACACACACACACACACACACACACACACACACACACACAGACACCCCCCCCACACACACACACACACAGACACACACACACACACAGACACCACACACACACACACACAGACCCCACACACACACACACACACACACACACACAGACACCCCCACACACACACAGAGACACCCCCCCCACACACACACACACACACACACACACACACTCCTTCCACACACACACAGAGACACACACACAGACACACTGTCCTTTTTCCACACCTCAAGACAGGGCCTGTCCCTTTTTCAAAGGGCTCTTAATTACTTGATTTAAGCCCACCTGCCAACAATAAATCAATTAAATGGGCCATCAAGCCAAACCCTGTGGTCTTCTGGGCAATGTCATTTCCTTCCTGACTCCCTTGTAGTCAGGCCGAGTGATATCTATATCTACATCTCTCTCTCTCTCTCTCTCTCTCTCTCTCTCTCTCTCTCTCTCTCTCTCTTTTCAATTTAGTATTTTTATGTTATGTATTTTTGGAGTATTATTAAAATCTATTCAATCTGATCCTCGTTTTCTATGAGTCAGTATTTAACCTGTTGTCTCGCAGCTGGACAGTTAAAATGTTTAAATGAACAACATCTGTGTTTATGATGTCCTAATGCTGATCACTGGAAGAAGCTGTGCATTCACCTCTGAGTCGCCATGAACCCGCCTTGACTAAATCATCTGAGCCCGTGTAGAGAAGGTAAAGAGAGCGCCTTGATGTGACTGCGCAGAATGAGCAAGGGACACAGGTTCCCATGGTGCAATCAATTCAATACTACACTGGGACATTTTTTTGGATCAGCTATTAGATTGAAAAATTCAATGAGTTAACGCCATTGAAGCATGAGCTATACATTACACATAGAAAATAAAAACAGCTGTTTATCAAGACTGGGACTAACTTAAAAGAGTAACCTGGCTGGTGGCACTAGCAAGATGACATTTTAAAAAACCAGACGTCCAGGAAGTTAAACAGAATATGAACTATTAACACATAATCATAATTATTAAACATATAATCCATAAGATTATTTTATTTTTCAGTGGTGCTAAAATAACCTAATAACTCACTGTTAACTTGCTGAGCAGACTGATACAGTTTTGTATGTTATAGAAAAACAAACTGAGTACAAGAACAAAAACGTGACGATGTAACAAATCTTACAGGACCGATACGATAGCCTGTTCGAGCCTAATAAAAAAAATGCCATTAAGAAATGCATCAGAGAAGCGACCCTAACGCTAATGCTGTTGTGGCTTTCTTGTTATTTTGTTGAAGGCTGTAAATAAATTTGACATCTCAGCCCATTGAATTGAATGCGACCTGCAAACCACACAGTTCAAAGGCTGGAGTAGAACCGGTCATATCCACTGAATTGATTCCAGGGGTATGGAGCCCGGGAAGGTACATGAGAGAAAAAATATATACATCTCGTGGGAACGATTTAATATCTTGTGGGAACGATTTAATATCTCATAGGAACGATTTAATATCTCATGGGAACAATTTAATATCTCGTGAGAACGATTTAATATCTCGTGAGAATGATTTAATATCTCGTGTGAACGATTTAATATCTCGTGGGAACGATTTAATATCTCGTGGGAACGATTTAATATCTCGTGGGAATGATTTAATATCTTGTGTGCACGATTTAATATCTCGTGGGAATGATTTAATATCTTGTGGGAACGATTTAATATCTTGTGGGAATGATTTAATATCTTGTGTGCACGATTTAATATCTCGTGGGAATGATTTAATATCTCGTGGGAACGATTTAATATCTCGTGGGAATGATTTAATATCTTGTGTGAACGATTTAATATCTCGTGGGAATGATTTAATATCTTGTGTGCACGATTTAATATCTCGTGGGAATGATTTAATATCTCGTGGGAATGATTTAATATCTTGTGGGAACGATTTAATATCTTGTGGGAATGATTTAATATCTTGTGGGAATGATTTAATATCTCTTGTGGGAACGATTTAATATCTTGTGTGCACGATTTAATATCTCGTGGGAACGATTTAATATCTCGTGGGAACGATTTAATATCTCGTGGGAATGATTTAATATCTCGTGGGAACGATTTAATATCTCGTGGGAACGATTTAATATCTCGTGGGAATGATTTAATATCTCGTGGGAACGATTTAATATCTCGTGTGAACGATTTAATATCTCGTGGGAACGATTTAATATCTCGTGTGAACGATTTAATATCTTGTGGGAACGATTTAATATCTCGTGGGAACGATTTAAACGTGGGAACGATTTATCTCGTGGGAATGATTTAACCCTTTAAGGTCCGTTTCGGACCTGGTCCCGAACGATTTAATATCGTCCAATGTCGGAATGATTTAATATCAAAAAGAGGTGGGAAGGATTTATTCGTTTTTTTTGTGGAAAAAAAGCTGGAAAACCATTCATTTAGTGATTGAATATCTTTGGGAACGATTTAATATCTCTTGGGAACGATATTATAATATGTCGTGGGAACTATTATTATTATTATTTATTTATCTAGCAGACGAATTTAATATCTCGTGTTACAAGATATTAATTATTTTTTACTGTGGAATCGATTTAATATCTTGCTCAGGGTACAACGATTTATACCAGGGATTGAACCCACCCTCCGATTCAAGAGTCCAGAGCCCCAAATATACTCACATGATTTGCTCACTAGAGAAAATAACTATCTCGTGCACACGACTTACTGGTCTTGAATATCAAAAGTCCTCCCCGACCGGCAGGGTTGAACTTTCCGACTGTTTTTCGTGTTTCCAGCAAAAATCAAAAATGGCCCGGAAGGATGAGAACAGTTTTCAAAACCCCAATTCTGACAGCATCAGGATTGTTATGCAAATGAAGTGGGTACCTAATTAACACACCCCCCCCCCGTGCAGAAATCAAAAGGGTTGATGTGGTCGGATTGAGTATTTTCCGTCTAAAGTGGTTCCGCGATCATTTTTTTAAAAAAGTCAAAATGGAGAAGGGAACCTTTTTCAAACAGGCTCCATCTAAAAAGGCTCTGATGTGGGTGCAGTGATTCTGACTACCCTGCCGATGGAGCCCAGTGTGCTGCTCGAGATTGCTGCGATTTTAGAGGACGAAAGGGATAATGTTACGGCTATGCCAAAATGAAAAATAAATAAATAAATGAATACATAAATGAACACATACAGTATATACATAAATAAATGTCTATACATTTCTATATTTATTTAGTTATGCATTCATTTATTAATGTATTTTTTCATTTGGCACCTGTCTATTGACTGAAATCCTGAAATTACATAAAAACATCATTAATATAGGTTTCTCATTAAAATGATGAATAGTTTTTTTTTTAAATGTAAATTGCACTCATTACACCTGTCAGAAAACAGCAGAAAAGGATTTCATTTTATGATGGAAACAACGTTCGGGATAAGAGTTGTGTTAAAACAGATGGAGACAGTGAGTTTTTGACTGTCGGAAGACACTTTTGATATTCAGGGCCAGTGTGTCTCAACATTTCTCAGTGTGTGTGTGTGTGTGTGTGTGTGTGTGTGATTAATCTGCTATAACACTGTCAATAGGATGTTGTGTACACCATGTGACTGATTCACCTGCCATAGCACTGTCAACAGGGTGTACACCATGGGACTGATTCACCTGCCATAGCACTGTCAATAAGATGTACACTATGGGACTGATTCACCTGCCATAGCACTGTCAATAGGATGTACACCATGGTACTGATTCACCTGCCATAGCACTGTCAATAGGGTGTACACCATGGGACTGAGTCACCTGCCATAGCACTGTCAATGAGGTGTACACCAGGGACTGTTTCACCTGCCATAGTACTGTCAATAGGGTGTACACCATGGGACTGATTCACCTGCCATAGCACTGTCAATAGGGTGTACACCATGAGGCTGATTCAATAGAAGAATGTAATAAACTAACACAGACACCAAGAAGAAGGAATTATATTGTCGCGTCAAACTGAACAGGGTTGTGGGGCTCTGTCTGTCTGTCTGTCTGTCTGTCTGCATCTTAATGAAACTCATCTCTGGAAGAGTGTAGTAACAAAGACCCCAAGAAGAAAGAAGGCATTTGATTTTTTGTTTCAAATGTAGACAGTATCTTTAAAATAAATACACAAAGAATGAAATACTGTTGACATTAATCTCTTGTTACAACCCCCATCATATTATCTACTGTTTTCAGAAAAGTATACACGCTTATGGTCGAATGTCAGACTACGAAATATCAGTGTTATTCTTAAGGCTAGACATAGCGATACATAGATAGATAGACTGGTCGATTGAACAGGGTTTTTATCTCCAGTACAAAGTCTACTTCAATTACTTTTACGTCATTTTAGGATTTCTATCAATGGACAGGTGGGATTGAAAGGTAGTAAAGGCGGAGAAAAACAAAACAGACGCGTGTTTCAGGAGATACGGAGAAACAAGAGAAGAAACATTCAATAGAACAGAATAAGAAACCAAGCACGTCAGGACAGACAAAAAGAAAAAAGTAAAGTTCGAGACTCCATTTTAATGCAATGTTGTATATGCATGTTCTGTAATAATTCAATTGCAGTTTAACATACCCTGGCCGGTTCTCTTTATGAAAATGAATAACACGTGTGTGTGTGTATTAAGAGGATAATATCAACAAACCGGTGGCAAAGAATGACAGGGCTGTGAGTGATACTGGCAATGCATGACCCTTCAGGGTGCTTCACTCTAAATCCTGTTTAAGTGCAAAATACAATATCCTATCTTTATCCATTCTATATCTTGGTAGCACTTGCTCTTCTGTAAGGTCCAAACAGGTGACTCTTTGAGGATACACCGGTGGAGTTTAGCTTGGGTGTCGTCTACGATTCCATACTGGGGGGGGGCTAAATAATCCATTTCGTCCTCTAAGAGCAGCAATCAGCACACTGGGCTCCATCACCATTAGTACAGGCAAAGGGTCACTCCACCCACAGCAGACCCTTTTCATTTTAGCACGGAGCCTGATTGAATTAGGATCCCTTCCCATCTCCATTAGAACATAAGTTTACAAACGAGAGGAGGCCATTCGGCCCATCTTGTTTGTTTGGTTGTTAGTAGCTTCGGACACTTTGAAACAAGTGGAACCATTTTAGACGGAAAATACTCCATCGGACCACTTGAACACTTTTGATTTCTGCACGAGGAATTTTGCATTAGGTACCCACTTAATTACACAACACAACACAACACAACAACACAACATAACATAACATTGCTCATACTGTCGACACTGGGATTTTGCGACTGAATCGTCTTTCTTTGCCATTTATTTTTTATTTTTTTGGAACACGAAAAACAATGGGAAAGTTAAAACACTGACACAAAAGCCTCCACGACGGTCGGAAAAGCGTTGATATATATTCAGGGTCAAATTCTCTATTAAAAGCAGGTGGTTCGGACGCTTCCATGTCAGTAAGCTGCTGTGCAGTATTGAAATGTTCTGCCATATAAAGCAGCGCAATCTACCACACAGAACAATGTTTACAGCTCTCTCCTGTGTGTTTAATGGATGTGTTGTTCAGGTACAGTAGAGTGTATATTGAAATGTTATTAATGAGCTCTATTGGAATCAGTGCATCTCAACACTTCTCTGTGTGTTTAATGAATGTGTTGTTCAGGTACAGTAGAGTGTATATTGAAATGTTATTAATGAGCTCTATTGGAATCAGTGCATCTCAACACTTCTCTGTGTGTTTAATGGATGTGTTGTTCAGGTACAGTAGACTGTATATTGGTACTAAATTTCGAGTTTTGCTGCAAACAGACATATGTGTACCTCTGTCTCAACACTACTGTGTTTTTAATGCTTGTTTCGACAGGCTATTGCAGGTGAACTCCGGATAAAGTCAATCCCCGCGTATTGTCACCGTATCAGTGGAGTGATATTATCAGGGTTTATATTCTTTTGGACAAAATCATTCAGTAACATCTCAACACGTTTGGTATGTGTTTAATGTTTGTCTCCTCAGTTGTTCTTTTTTCCAGCTGTGGATGTTGTTGTTTGAAATGTTCCAAAATAAATTGAAGCTAAATTAAAATCAAATAATCTTTCAACACTTTTCTCTGTGTGTTTAATGAATGTGTTGTTCAGGTACAGTAAAGTGTATATTGAAAGGTCGATTAATGAGCTCTATTGAATCAATGCATCTCAACACTTCTCTGTGTGTGTTTAATGGATGTGTTGTTCACAGTCAAACGCAGTGTATATTGAAAGATTAACTGCTCTCTCTGGAATCAGTGCATCTCAACACTTCTCTGTGTGATTTTTAATGGATATATTATTCATGTACAGTAGAGTGTATATTGAAATGTTATTAACAATGTTGCTCTATTGGAATCAGTGCATATTAGTATTCTGTGTGTTTAATGGATGTGTTGTTCAGGTAGAATATTACCATTTGTTACTCAAAAAAAAAAAAAAAAAAACGACAAAAAGTAAATGTGTACCTCTGTCTCAACAAAGCTGTGTTTTTAATGCTTGTTTCGACAGTTCATATCCAGGTGAAATGCGGATGTCAATCGTGTGTGCGTATTGTCACCGTATTCAGTGGACGTGATATTAACAGGGTTTATATTCTTTAAACACATGGAAACACAAAATCATTCAGTAACTATACAACTCACGTTTGGTATCTTGATCAACGGAATTTTGTAAACCCGTGCGGCAAGCTTTTTACTTTTTTTCCAAATGTAGATGTTGTTGTTTCAGATTATTGCAAAATAAATTGGAAATAAAATAAAAACATATAATCCTTTTTAATCACTTTTCTTGTTTGTATTATTATAATTATTATTATTATTATTATTAAACTAATAATAAACCAACATATTTAGCAGGTCGAATCCAGATTTCCCTTTATCATGAAACAATAACACGGTGTATGTTGATTTGCAGGTGTTTTGAAAGGACCCCCATGTATGCAAATGCTATTCCATTGTCAAACAAATTTGCTTTCCATTGAAAGAAAAAAAAACCCTCTCTGCCGCGTTCTCTCTGGCACCCTCCTCACAAACCCCGCAAGCAGCGATTTGTAATTTACAGTATATATTAAATGAGATCCTCTATCGCTTAGTGTAACCTGGAGGTCAAGACAATGCCCTCAATAAATATTAGTATTCAACGTGCACGGAACATGCCGGTTTTATAGAATATTACCATTTGTTGCTTCAAAAAAAAAAAAAAAAAAAAAACAAATAAATAAAAAAGCGTAGATGTTGGAATAAAACAGATGTCGTTTTTACGGGTCGCTGTGATAATAGAGTTCATATCCGTCGTAAATGCATTTGTCGTTGTTTGTGTGTGTCTCTGTTGTAGACTTTAATTTATCACTCTCTCAATCAGGGTATCACCTTTTTTTCCTCCGTTGGAAAATGACCTTGTTTTTGTGTGCTGTGTGTTCGGTATCATTCACTCCAGGAGAGCGTGATCACGGAATTATCATAAACCCGTGCGGCAAGCTTTTTAATTTATCAAATGTTCCAATATTAATTCACTTTACACACTGCAAAATAACAAGCCATATGAGAGTATAAATTCAGATCATATTTAAATAACTTTTTTTTCCAATCCAAATCTAATTGTTTGAAAAATAAATGTACTAACAAATAAATCAATTATTTGTAATTTCCCCAAACTCAACAGAAATCCAAAGCATAGCATTCAGTTAATTCTATAGTCCACGCACACTGCTGCATACACAAGTATTGTATGTTGATTATACAGGTGTTTTGATCTTGTACGCACGTCCACGGATTTCTTCTTAATTTGATTGATGTCCAAATTTGATTTATACATTGAAAAACAATATATATATCCAGAATGTGTTCCACAGCACGGAATGCTTTCCTTCAAACCGGTAGTAATTTTATTATTTACCAGTGAAAACAAGCAAGATCCTCCATTCGTTTCTTCGCCAGTCCAGAAATGCCCCAAACCGTTCAATGATGATAATCCACACGGACATAATATAGAATATAGTTGTATAGAATAAATAAATAAATAAATAAATAAATAAATAAATAAATAAAAATAGAAAATACGTTGTATTTTGTAATCACCAGCTGCGCTGTTACAATTTTGCAGTTTATAGTTCTTCGTTATGTTTGTGTCGAGTCGCTCTCCTTATTTCTCCCATCTCTCTGTTTCTCTATCTATCTCTCTTTCTTCCTCCGTCGCTTTCTGTTTTTAAAATTCTGGAAATGTGTTTAAGGTTGCCCCCCAGCACTCCCTGCCTATGTCTCAAATCTCTCTCTCTCTCTCTCTCTCTCTCGCTGGCGACACATGTTGCATCTTAAAAGTTCTGAGCGGAGAGTCTGAGTGACACAAAGCCATGCGTCTCTTGTATCTCTCTCTCTAGAAAGATGCAGATGTAGACAGACAGAGATATAGTATTTACACTCAGGCTATGCCCGCGCGTAAATTCAAAGACACACACACACACACACACACACACACACACACACACACACACAATCTTAGTACACACACACTGAGGCACACATATCAAAACCATTCACCACGTGAATACTTAGTATAATACTTGATTATACATTGAAAATAAATTACTACACTCTAATTGTTGAAGCTGACACCTGGGATCCTTCAAGAACTGCTTGATGAGATTCTGGGATCACAAACTACTAACAACCAACTGAGCAAGATGGGCTGAATGGCCTCACTCTGAGTTTGTAAACTTTATGTTCTATGTTCTAATACAATCTACTCTTATTTTTGTAACTTTTAATAAAAGATGGTATTTACTTTCAACAATATTGTTGTTTGAGACAAACATGTTGAAACAAGCACTGATATATGACAACACTGAATTGAATCAAAGCTGAATATTGTCTAAACCTTAAATCATATGCCAAATGAGACAAATCATATTTATAGTCAAAATTCTATGATTACTGTAAAATATATATTCATATTTTAAGTCAAACACACACACTCTTGGATATGAACAAAGTTTTGATGGTGATAAGGAAGGATAACCAACACAACATCCTAGATCATTATAGTAAGGTGTTGTTTATACATAGCTAAACAATGTCTTGAGAAGGTATCCAAACACATGTTTACACACACACACGAGATAGATTAAGACACACACACACACAATTTATCATAACTTTTATCACCACAGACAAACACACACTCACCGAGACAAACACACACACACACACACTGAGACAAACACACACACACTGAGACAAACTCACACACTGAGACAAACACACACAACACACACACACTGAGACAAACACACACACACACACACACACTGAGACAAACACACACACACACACACACACACACACACTGAGACAAACACACACTCAGAGACAAACACACACACACTGAGACAAAACACACACACACACACTGAGACAAACACACACACACTGAGACAAACACACACACACACACACACACGCACACACTGAGACAAACACACACACACACACACACACAGACACACACACACACACTGAGACAAACTCACACACTCACTGAGACAAACACACACACACACACACACACACTGAGACAAACACACACACACACACACACTGAGACAAACTCACACTCACCGAGACAAACACACACACACACACACACACGCACACACTGAGACAAACACACACACATACACACTGAGACAAACTCACACTCACCGAGACAAACACACACACACACACACTGAGACAAACTCACACACACAGATAACTGAAACAAACACACACCACACTGAGACAAACACACACACACCAAGACAAACACACACACTCAGACACACACACACACACACACACACTGAGACAAACTCACACACACCGAGACAAACACACACACACACACACACTGAGACAAACTCACACTCACTGAGAACACACACACAAACATATGCACACACAATCACACACTGAGATAAACTCACACACACACACACATTGAGACAAACTCACACACACACACACACACACTGAGACAAACACACACACACACTGAGACAAACACACACACACACACACACACACACACTGAGACAAACACACACACACACACTGACACAAACACACACTCACCGAGACAAACACACACACACACACATGAGACACACACACACACACTGAGACAAACACACACACACACACACTGACACAAACACACACTCACTGAGACAAAGACACACACACACTGAGACAAAGACACACACACTGAGACGAACACACACACTGACACACTCACACATGACACACACTAAAACACACACACAAAAACATTTTATTCTCTCCTTCTCCAGGTTATTAATTAATGGGAACTGCATTTTGCTTTTGTAGTTTCTATGAACCAATCTGTCATATTACAATCTGTCATATTTTTGTCAGTGTGTGAGCTGTCTGTATTCATTCATATAAAACCAGAGCCATATAGTTCTGTGCTGTAAGCAATCAGCATCTTCAAAAGTAATTGAATTCCTTTATGTTTCCATTTCCCTCCTTATTATCTGATGGTGTTTTGCTTCAGTCATTCTAAGTGGCTCCTCCAATATTGTTCTTATCATTTTAAATAAACTAACCCTTTCAAAGTGTCCCACAGTCAAAGCACAGCAACGTTAATAAAGCATAGTAAAATCATGGTAATAGGAAAGCATTGTAAACCACAGAGAGGTATGGTAAAGAATATACAAAAATAAACCATGGTAAACTAACCCTTATACAAGTTTCCAATAGAAAATGCATAACAACTTGTAATAAAGCACAGTGAAAGCATGGTAAAGCACAAAGAGGTATAAGAACATAAGAAAGTTTACAAACGAGAGGAAGCCATTCAGCCCATCTTGCTCGTTTGGTTGTTAGTAGCTTATTGATCCCAGATCTCATCAAGCAGCTTCTTGAAGTATCCCAGGGTGTCAGCTTCAACAACATTACAATAAATAAAGCATTGTAAAAAAAAGCTATGTTGAACTATTACATTAAAGATGCAGGCAGGCAGACAGACAGACAGACAGACAGACAGACAGACAGACAGACAGTGCCCACAATCCTGTTCAGTTTGGCATTACAATATAAGACACTGAGACAAACACATACACACACTGTCACACACACACACACACACACACACACACACACACACACACACACACACGCACACACACACACACACACACACACACACACACACACACAGACACGTACTGAGACACACACACACACACACACACACACACACACACACACACACACACACAATCACACACACACACACACACAATCATGCAGAATACACATGCAGAATATGTTTGGCACAGTTTCATTGTATTTGTAATTTAAGCACAACCTTTATTTTTCTTATTTGCAGGATCATGATATTTTGCTGGCAATGTGATAATCCGTCTTCGGCGACAGCATTGTAATATACAAGTGAGACCTGCCTTGATTTACAAGTCCTACAACAGAAAAAAACACAAAACATGATTTACTTTACAGTATTTCTCAACCGCTAACTCCCTTTTTTGGAAACTATGGTCAAAGATATCTAACGCATGACATCAGTTTTCAGTTTCTGAAACTCATTTTCAGAACATCTAATCCCTTTCTACTCTTTGTCCATGAATAGCATATCCTTAGCACTGTTTGCACAACTCTTAACACAATGTCATCAGTGAATACAAGATTCACTTGAGAATGTTGTGGCTACAAATTGTTCACATTGTTCGTAATTTAAGGAAATGAGTTCCATTTGTGTTAATTGTTTCAGCGACTGTGCAGCACAATAGCACAGAATACTTCATCGATCAATCAGCCCAAAGTCCTCTATATACGGAGATATAGGAAAGCCTCAGGGAAGGCAGAAGAAAATGGAAGCTCAGAGAGAAACAGTGAGAGGAAGGGGGTGCGTGTGAGGGAGGGGAGAGGAGTGCAAGGTCGTCAAAGAAGTCATACCAGAACAACAAATGTCTCAAATGAAATCAGAGCCACAATTGTGGACCATGTAATCAACCATGGTCTGAGCATGGCTGAAGCTGCTCAAAGAGTCCAACCAAATCTATCCAGATCGACAGTTTCATCTATCATGAGAATCTTTAGGATAGAAAATGGGTAAGTACTGTATCTCTGCCCAGCACAAACACTACAGTAATGTAATTGTACACTATGCATGTATGCACTTCCTGTACTGCAGCATGCTGTACTGTACAATCCCTGTAATGTGATGGACATTGTTGTTCATGGACATTCTTATGTTTTATGTTGTTAATTAAACTCCAACCACCTGTATATTTAGGGAAGGAATAGCCACAAGAGTAAGTGTTTTGGAGGAGAGAGTTGTTTTGCTGTATCTGTGTGGGGATGAGGAGAGTTATTGTATTGCTAATTACTGATCGCCTGCGTTCTTGGAATGTTTGGCTGTAAGACCCTGTTGTTTATAATGAAAACCTGTATTAAAAACCCGAACTTTGCTACTCGACCTGAGAATCCCTCTGCCTGGTAACCGGGAGAGAATAAAGAACCAGGCCTTGCCCTGATTCAACGCAGAATCAGTGTGCGCTATCATTATTCTCATACTGATTGGTACACAAGTTTGCCGTTGAGGGCCCTGCTTTGCTACAGCATCAGATGAACTCACACTCAGCAAGCCACCAGCACTTTAAACACGGATACAATTTTCTTCTCAATTTATTTTTCCTGCTTTTTAAAATTGCTGATTTAGCTTGACCAAGGAGAAACATAGCCAATTTAACTTTATACTCACCCCCCCTTTGAATAATTAACCCCATAGATAACAACAACATGGGAGAATTTCATTTTAAACCATTAAATACATCTTCTAGTAAAATCATCTGAGACTGCAGCCTTGGACAGAAAGGAAAACAATGAAAAACAGTTTCTCTCTGATGAAACAGACACACACTTATCTGACTGAATAATACTGAGAAAAGAGTTCACAGCCACAACAGTGTGCAGAACTCTCCACTGGAGATCACCTACTCTTTTCTGGATTGGTGGCCTATACAGGTTTCTCCAGGCAGGTTTAACAGATTCAACCTCTAATCTCTCCATCCAGTACGTATCTGGGACGTCTTTTACATGTTTCAAGTTTCTGACACACAACCTGTACAATTCTGTCTATTGATCTGAATTGCAGGCTGTAAAGTGCATCAAACTGTAGAGGGTGTCCTGGGGAGTCAGCTTTCTGATCAGCAGGTCTAAAAAACCTGCAGATCAAAACCTGTTTCTAAACAGAAACATAAAACAGAAACATAACAAGCCCTCACTAGACAAAAACCTTTATCATCCACATTGATCTCACTCCTAGCTCTTTATCATCCACACTGATCTCACTCCCAGCTCAGAGGCCAGGACTTCAGCGCTTTTCAAAGCCTGCTCTTTAAGATCTAATAAATGTGCAATTTGAATAAACTTTAGTAATTCTTAAATACTTCAAACTATTTGACTCTGAAAGGGGCATGTCAAATTAGGATTATGTACTAAAGGCTCTTCTGAGAGCCAATACAACCCCACACACTTAAAATCTCTTTGTACTCTAAATAGCATCCAGGCGTTCAGCAGCCCTCTGTAAAAATCAGGTGAAACAGACAAGTCCAACTGTGCAGTATTCAACAAAAACACCTGTCTGGCTAATCCTAGCTTTCACGCCTATTGGAGGAAAGAGAAGCCAGTACTATCCAGGAGAGATTCAGGAGCATATAGCATCCTCTGTAAAGAATACAGTCTAAACGCTGCCACCCTACTCACAATATCAACCAAGCTCTGCCTTCCCTCTTCAACAGGCAAATACAGCACGCTCTGCTTTATCCAGTGCAATCCGTCCCAGAAAAATCCACCATCACCCTCTGGATCTTTTAGTAACAACACTGGGGATCCACGATCTTAATCTGTGCATAACACAGAGCAGTGGTTCCCAACCTTTTCTGTGCTGTGGCACACCTTGATATATAATATTTTTTTGATGCACGCCACCCTATTTTCTCCAACTGAACTCACTCTCTAATAAAAACAACCTCCTAAAAACAATTCAAGCCACCCTCAGAAGAATTTCTTATCAGTTTATGCCGTTTACAGTGAAAGACGTTCAATGCCACAGGCTACAAGTCGGAGCAGTAGGTGATATTTTGCCTAGATACCTGTGTAATACAATTTTCTAATTTATCCTGCATGTAAGATTTTAAGGGCATGATTTTCAAAAGGTTAGAACATAAGAATGTTTACAAACGAGAGGAGGCCATTCGGCCCATCTTGCTCGTTTGGTTGTTAGTAGCTTATTGATCTCAGAATGTCATTAAGCAGCTTCTTGAAGGATCCCAGGGCGTCAGCTTCAACAACATTACTGGGGAGTTGGTTTTCTGTTCTGAATGCCCCTTTATCTAATCTCCATTTGTGACCCCTGGTCCTTGTTTCATTTTTGAGGTCGAAAAAAGTCCTGTGGGTCGACATTGTCAATACCTTTAAGAATTTTGAATGCTTGAATCAGATCGCCGCATAGTCTTCTTTGTTCAAGACTGAATAGATTCAATTCTTTTAGCCTGGCTGCATATGCCATGCCTTTTAAACCCGGGTTAATTCTGGTCACTCTT
This sequence comes from Huso huso, assembly GCA_036884735.1. Taxonomy (NCBI): domain Eukaryota; kingdom Metazoa; phylum Chordata; class Actinopteri; order Acipenseriformes; family Acipenseridae; genus Huso; species Huso huso. The sequence continues at coordinate 7,299,239 of CM072704.1, read as the reverse complement.
CTTTGCACTCTTTCTAGAGCAGCAATATCCTTTTTGTAACGAGGTGACCAGACCTGAACACAACAATCTAGATGAGGTCTTACTAATGCATTGTAAAGTTTTAACATTGCTTCCCTTGATTTAAATTCAACACTTTTCACTATATATCCGAGCATTTTGTTAATTTTTTTATAGCTTCCCCACATTGCCTAGATGAAGACATTTTTGAGTCAACATAAACTCCTAGATCTTTTTCATAGATTCCTTCTTCAATTTCAGTGTCTCCCATGTGATATTTATAATGCACATTTTTATTGCTTGTTGATGTTGCATCCTCAAAAAAGTCAAGCAGGTTAGTTAGACACGATCTCCCTTTCCTAAAACCATGCTGACTGTCTCTCAGGATACTGTTATCATATAGGTAATTTTCCATTTTAGATCTTATAGTTTCCATAAGTTTACAAAAGCTAGGCTTATTGGTCTGTAGTTACCTGGTTCAGTTTTGTCTTCCTTTTTGTGGATCGGTATTATGTTTGCTATTTTCCAGTCTGTCGCTACAACCCTGTGTCAAGAGACTGTTGCATGATCTTGGTTAGCGGTTTGTAAATAACTTCTTTCATTTCTTTGAGTACTATTGGGAGGATCTCATCCGGCCCAGGGGATTTGTTTATTTTAAGAGCTCCTATTCCCTTTAACACTGTTATACTAAAGTTATTTAAAACTGGATAGGAACAGGTCAACATGTGGGGCATGTTGTCCGTGTCCTCCTTTGTAAAAAAGTAATCATTTAATATATTTGCTATTTTTTTCTCTTCATCTATGATGTTGCCATTTGTATCTCTTAGACTTTTTACTTCCTCCTTGAATGTTTTTTGCTGTTACAATATTGGAAAAACCTTTTGGAATTGGTTTTAGCCCCCTTGCCAATGTTAATTTCTATCTCTCTCTTGGCCTTTCTAACTTCCTTTTTGATTGTGTTTGCAGTTAAAAAAAAAATGATTCACTGCCCTCCAGTGTTTGACAAAGCAACTACATGGAAAATTAATAAATAAATAAATAAATAAATAAAGGGACTGGCTGCTTGTTGAGTTTTGTGAGGCAAAATAAATACTTAAAACAATAAAATGGCACACTTATATGGGAAGTATATAAAAGTATTGATGGAATACTAATACATGCTGGTGTATAAACTGGGTCCCACAATTGCCAATGTCGATGGTCTCAGTAGGTTGCCCTTGCCATATGCACCACCAGATCCACCTGCACCACCAGAACTGGTGTGTTTTTCGAGATCACCTGCCAGCAGCTCCGATCAGCTGCCAGCAGCTTAAGTGGCGGCCATCCCGAGACCCTCTGCTAGCTAATGTGTGTCAGCTAATGAGAGAGGGCTGGCCCCATATGAGCCCATCTGAGGATCTACAGCCCTGCTTTAATAAGCTTAATGAGCTGTGTGTAGAAGATGGAATCCTGTTGTGAGGGCTGAGAGTAGTCGTGTCAGAATGCCATCAATCACTTTTGGAAGAGCTTCACGAGACTCATCTCAAAGATGAAAGCCACAGCTTGAACCTACATGTGGTGGCCTGGATTGGACGCTGCTGTGGAAGAAGTAGTGAAGTCATGTGGATTGTGTCAGCAGTTAAGGAAGGCTCCGGCAGAGGCTCCCATTTGCCCATGGGAATGGCCCGGCTGGCCGTGGACACAAATCCATATTGATTATGCAGGTCCGTTTATGGGAGACGCACACTCCAAGTGGCTGGATGTGTTCCCAGCAAAGTTAGCAACTTCAGCCACTAGTGTTTAGTGTTGCCACACACAGTCGTTTTGGACAATTCTACCGTTTTCACAAGTACTGAGTTCAAAGGCTTTCTCTCAGCTAACGGGGTTCGCCACATCACCTCTGCACCTTACCATCCTGCCACAAATGGGCTAGTGGAAAGGGCAGTGCAGACCGTGAAGTTTGCACTTCAAAAAATAACGGAAGGCATTCTGCAGACACATGTGTCCAGATTCTTGGCTTCTTATTGTTCTATGCCTCACGCAACAACTGGCCTGTCTCCAGCAGGAATGATGTTTGGTAGACCACTAAGAACCAGGTGGGATCTACTCAGGCCGGATGTCCATGGTAGAGTCTTCCGTGGTCAGGAGAGGATGAAGCCGAGTCAGAAAAAACCATCAACCGCACGAGTGTTAGCCCCAGGATCCGCTGTTTGGGTTAAGGACTTTACCGAGAAGGCAAAATGGCTCCCCGGTTCAGTGGTTGCTTCCATGGGACCCCTTCATACAGAGTGGATGTAGCGGTAACATGATGAGGTGTCATGAAGACCATCTGCTGTCCAGGCAGGAGGCCAGCGCATACCCTCCTTGTTGGACCCCGATTCCAACAGTGTGACCCAAGAGTCCGACCTGGTACCGCTGGAAGGTCTCAGCAGCAATCCCGTTTCAGCTGATCCACCTGATCCAGCGAGATTTGAACTCCCATGAAGGCTGTTCCTTTGAGCCCTGCCAGTGACTCCAGAATCAACTGCAGTCCCTTTCTCAAGAGTTTGTAGAGTGCCCCTGCGTATGGATATGTAGTTAGCAGTGGTGGGAAGGTACGCCAGAATAGTCCTGCTTCCCTTACTGCTAGAGACGGCAGTCTACCCCGCTCTCAGCCAGAGTTTGTTGTGTTGTAATCCTGTAATGAGGGGAGTTTAAAGTTCCAGTTATGTTTATTCTTGGGGAAGGATGTGTACACAGGTGCGTGGATGTGCTGGGTGGAGTGAATAAAACAGTTCCTGTAACTTGGTGTGTGTGTGTTTTCCTTGGGTGGTCACGATGTAACACTTACCCAATCCCAGCAGAAACAACGGGTAGCTATTCTTCTGAGGCAGCTTCTGATAACAAATTCCTTTGGCTTTGAAGATTGTGTAAGGCGATAATGGTTGATACACAATAAGTGGCTTCAGAAGGCTTTATTGGGAGAGTACACGGTGTGAGGAGGTGACAGAGCAAAAGGGATAGTGCAGCTGTTTAGTCTTGATTACAGTCTCACTCACATTTCTTCTCTCTCATTCTCACTTCCTGTATCCCCTACATTAAGGTCAACCCACAGTCAATGTACAAGAACCCTAACTGCCAAAATGAAACATTAATTCAAACTGCCAAAATGAAAACATTAATTCAAACCTGTAATTTAAAGGTGTAGAGTAGACACATTTCAAACATGTAACCAATACAGAGGACTTATTTTCTGTCCTACAGTTGTTAAAAAATTATACTGTCGGTTTCTCATTGCTTCTCTTCATTTTTCTAACGTTACTATATTTAAAAGGTTCAACGCTAGTCTACTTTTTCAGCAGGAATGATTGTATTTTTCTAACTAACGCGTTCAAGAATTAAAAAAGAAGGGTTGAGCATGGCAGCGACAGTGATGTCAACGCACTGACGTGTTAAAAACATGGGTTCTGTTGAGTCTTACGACTCCTTAAAAACAGTGTCGTCAGTGTATTTGCTGGTTCCCATGTTTATGGTCGGACGGACAGTTAGAGAAACACAATCAGAAACAGCTAGAAACAGTCGACAGACACTGAACCAGTGAGGCAGTGCACTGCACGAGCTGTAAATGTATTGAGTATCAATATTATATGAATAAATGACATTTTCCAGCAGAAAGGCATGCTAAGCACAAAATCTATTATCTCTGCTAGAGATGAAAATTGAAAGTGCACAGCCTAGCTAGGTCAAACAGCAGAGCCAAGGAACGCCCGCAGTGCAGCACTTTTGTGGGCTTTAGAAATATTAGTGAATCCAGTGTTTTGATTGGTTGAGAGAGGCTGAACGATTTATAATGTTTAATAATAACATGTGCACAGAAAGACCGCTGATGTGTTTTTATGCATAAGCTAGCTGTGTGGTTCTCATTGTCAAAATATCAGTTATTACTCCTAATTTAAGCAGAATGTGTTACCTAGTCACCAAGTGTTCAGTTAATTCTCCTGATTTATATAAAGGATTCTGAATGGTACTTTTTGAATCTGGCAGAGACTGTTTCTGGAAGCTAGTGCAGCACTCTGCAGAACAGACGAGGCACAATCGAAACAGAGAACGAATATACAGTCCCAGAGTCAACTTTCTTGATTTACAAGACGAGGACGTAAGGATTAGGGTCAGACTAGAGAGGGCTGCGATTGTGGATCTCTGTAAGGTGATGTGATAGGTGTTATAGAAATGTGGTTGTCTGAGAGTGATGGAGACAAATATAATATTAGTGGGTACACACTGTATAGGAAAGACAGGCAGGACAGAAGAGGCGGAGGGGTAACGCTATACATAAGAAATAGTCTTGAAGCCCAGGTGTTAAATCTGGACAAAGAAAACAGCGCTGAATAAATATGGGTCAGAATCATGGACAAAAATTCAAAGGGCATAATAATAGCAGCATGCTATAGACCGCCAAATTCAGACGCCGAGCAAAATAATCTGTTATACAATGACATTCGAAATGCGTGTAGCAAAGGAGAAGCCATACTAATGGGAGATTTCAACTTCCCCCATATAAATGGGAAACCCGGTGGGGAGAGCACGACGGACGAAATTCAAATGGTGGAAATGACAAATGACTGTTTTCATAACATAATTTGTCAAGGCACCGACTAGAGGGAGGCATGCCTTGATTTAGTCTTTTCAAATAACGAAGACAGAATAACTAAAACAGAGGTCAGAGAGCCATTGGCAAACTCAGACCACAACATGGTCTCATTCAAAGTGATTTTAAAACCCCAAAAGTAATGACTAAAGCTAAGGTTTACAATTTTAGAAAAGCAAACTATGAAGGTATGAAACGGAGACTAACAGAAGTAGATTGGAGTAAAAAGAGAAAACATCCACAAAAAAGATGGCTGTTGTTTTTAAATGTAGTACTAGAGGCGCAAAACAATTACATCCCAAAAGTAGACAAATCTAAATCTAAAACAAAATGGCCAAAATGGTTTAATAGATCAATTTTAAAAAAATTCAACAAAAAAGGCAGTTTACAGAGCGTTTAAAGGGACCAAAAACAAAGTACAGAAAGAGTACTTGGAACTGCAAACACAAGTCAAAAAGGAAGTTAGAAAGGCCAAGAGAGAGAAATTGCTAAAGGGGCTAAAACCAATTCCAAAATGTTTTCCAATATTATAACAGTAAGAGAACATTCAAAGAGGAGGTTAATGTCTAAGAGACACAAATGGCAAAATCATAGACGAAGAAAAAAAAAATAGCAAATATATTAAATGATTACTTTTCACAGGTTTTTACAAAGGAGGACACAGACAACATGCCCCACATGTCGACCTGTTTCTATCCAGTTTTAAATAAGAACATAAGAAAGTTTACAAACGAGAGGAGGCCATTCAGCCCATCTTGCTCGTTTAGTTGTTAGTAGCTTATTGATCCCAGAATCTCATCAAGCAGCTTCTTGAAGGATCCCAGGGTGTCAGCTTCAACAACATTACTGGGGAGTTGGTTCCAGACCCTCACAATTCTGTGTAAAAAAAGTGATTCCTATCTTCTGTTCTGAATGCCCCTTTATCTAATCTCCATTTGTAACCCCTGGTTCTTGTTTCTTTTTTTCAGGTCAAAAAAAAAGTCCCTAGGTCGACATTGTCTATACCTTTTAGGATTTTTAATGTTTGAATCAGATCACGATAGTCTTCTTTGTTCAAGACTGAATAGATTCAATTCTTTTAGCCTGTCTGCATACGACATGCCTTTTAAACCCAGGATAATTCTGGTTTTCTTTTTGCACTCTTTCTAGAGCAGCAATATCCTTTTTGTAACGAGGTGACCAGAACTGAACACAATATTCTAGGTGAGGTCTTACTAATGCATTGTAAAGTGTGTCGTCTGCAAATTTAATGAGTTTGCTTGCTATACCAGAATCTAAATCATTAATGTAGATTAGGAATAGCAGAGAACCTAATACTGATCCCTGTGGTACACCACTGGTTACCTCGCTCCATTTTGAGGTTTCTCCTCTAATCAGTACTTTCTGTTTTCTACATGTTAACTGTCTCCCAGGATATTGTTACCATATAGGTAATACAGGTAATTTAAAGGTAGGTAATTTTCCATTTTGGATCTTATTATAGTTTCCATAAGTTTACATATAATAGAAGTCAGGCTTATTGGTCTGTAGTTACCTGGTTCAGTTTTGTCTCCCTTTTTGTGGATTGGTACAACCCCTGTGTCAAGAGACTGTTGCATGATCTTGGTTAGCGGTTTGTAAATAACTTCTTTCATTTCTTTGAGTACTATTGGGAGGATCTCATCCGCCCAGGGATTTGTTTATTTTAAGAGCTCCTATTCCTTTAACACTGTTATACTAAAGTTATTTAAAACTGGATAGGAACAGGTCAACACATGTATGTTGTGTTGTCCTCCTTTGTAAAAAGTAATCATTTAATATATTTGCTATTTTTTTTCTTCATCTATGATGTTGCCATTTGTATCTCTTAGACTTTTACTTCCTCCTTGAATGTTTTTTTGCTGTTACAATATTGGAAAACCTTTTGGAATTGGTTTTAGCCCCCTTGCCAATGTTAATTTCTATCTCTCTCTTGGCCTTTCTAACTTCTTTTTTTTTGATTGTGTTTGCAGTTAAAAAAAAAAAAATGATTCACTGCCTCCAGTGTTTGACAAAGCAACTACATGGAAAATTAATAAAAATAAATAAATAAATAAAGGGACTGGCTGCTTGTTGAGTTTTGTGAGGCAAAATAAATACTTAAAAATAAAAATGGCACACTTATATATGGGAAGTATATAAAGTATTGATGGAATACTAATACATGCTGGTGTATAAACTGGGTCCCACAATTGCCAATGTCGATGGTCTCAGTAGGTTGCCCCTTGCCATATGCACCACCAGATCCACCTGCACCACCAGAACTGGTGTGTTTTTCGAGATCACCTGCCAGCAGCTCCGATCTGCCAGCAGCTTAAGTGGCGGCCATCCCGAGACCCTCTGCTAGCTAATGTGTGTCAGCTAATGAGAGGGCTGGCCCCATATGAGCCATCTGAGGATCTACAGCCCTGCTTTAATAAGCTTAATGAGCTGTGTGTAGAAGATGGAATCCTGTTGTGAGGGCTGAGAGTAGTCGTGTCAGAATGCCATCAATCACTTTGGAAGAACTTCGAGACTCATCTAAAAGATGAAAGCCACAGCTTGAACCTACATGTGTGGTGGCCTGATTGACGCTGCTGTGGAAGAAGTAGTGAAGTCATGGATTGTGTCAACAGTTAAGGAAGGCTCGCAGAGGCTCCCATTTGCCCATGGGAATGGCCCGCTGGCCGTGGACACAACCATATTGATTATGCAGGTCCGTTTATGGGAGACGACACTCCAAGTGGCTGGATGTGTTCCCAGCAAAGTTAGCAACTTCAGCCACTAGTGTTTAGTGTTGCCACACACAGTCGTTTTTGGACAATTCTACCGTTTTCACAAGTACTGAGTTCAAAGGTTTCTCTCAGCTAACGGGTTCGCCACATCACCTCTGCACCTACCATCCTGCCACAAATGGGCTAGTGGAAAGGGCAGTGCAGACCGTGAAGTTTGCACTTCAAAAAATAACGGAAGGCATTCTGCAGACACATGTGTCCAGATTCTTGGCTTCTTATTGTTCTATGCCTCACGCAACAACTGGCCTGTGTCAGCAGGAATGATGTTTGGTAGACCACTAAGAACCAGGTGGGATCTACTCTGGCCGGATGTCCATGGTAGAGTCTTCGTGGTCAGGAGAGGATGAAGCCGAGTCAGAAAAACCATCAACCGCACGAGTGTTAGCCTCAGGATCCGCTGTTTGGGTTAAGGACTTTACCGAGAAGGCAAAATGGCCCCCGGGTTCAGTGGTTGCTTCCATGGGACCCCCTTTCATACAGAGTGGATGGTAGCGGTAACATGATGAGGTGTCATGAAGACCATCTGCTGTCCAGGCAGGAGGCCAGCGTACCCTCCTTTGTTGGACCCCGATTCCAACAGTGTGACCCAAGAGTCCGACCTGGTACCGCTGGAAGGTCTCAGCAGCAATCCCGTTTCAGCTGATCCACCTGATCCAGCGATTTGGGAACTCCCATGAAGGTTGTTCCTTTGAGCCCTGCCAGTGACTCCAGAATCAACTGCAGTCCCTTTCTTCAAGAGTTTGTAGAGTGCCCCCTCATGCATGGATATGTAGTTAGCAGTGGTGGGAAGATGCGCCAGAATAGTCCTGCTTCCCTTACTGCTGAGAGACGGCAGTCTACCCGCTCTCAGCCAGAGTTTGTTGTGTTGTAATCCTGTAATGAGGGGAGTTAAAGTTCCAGTTATGTTTATTCTTAAGGGGAAGGATGTGTGCACACAGGTGCGTGGATGTGCTGGGGTGGAGTGAATAAACAGTTCCTGTAACTTGGTGTGTGTGTGTTTTCCTTGGTGGTCACGACAACACTTACCCAATCCCAGCAGAAACAACGGGTAACTATTCTTCTGAGGCAGCTTCTGATAACAAATTCCTTTTGGCTTTGAAGATTGTGTAAAGGCGTATAATGGTTGATACACAATAAGTGGCTTCAGAAGGCTTTATTGGGAGAGGCTACGGTGTGAGGAGGTGACAGAGCAAAAGGGATAGTGCAGCTGTTTAGTCTTGATTACAGTCTCACTCACATTTCTTCTCATTCTCACTTCCTGTATCCCCTACATTAAGGTCAACCCACAGTCAATGTACAAGAACCCTAACTGCCAAAAATGAAAACATTAATTCAAACTGCCAAATGAAAACATTAATTCAAACCTGTAATTTAAAGGTGTAGAGTAGACACACATTTCAAACATGTAACCAATACAGAGGACTTATTTCTGTCCTCAATTGTTAAAAATTATACTGTCGGTTCTCATTGCTTCTCTTCATTTTTCTAACGTTACTATATTTAAAAGGTTCAACGCTAGTCTACTTTTTTTAAGCAGGAATGATTGTATTTTTCTAACTAAGCAGATTCAAAGAATTAAAAAGAAGGGTTGAGCATGGCAGCGATAGTGATGTCAACGCTTGCTAGTGTTAAAAACATGGGTTCTGTTGAGTCTTACTCCCTTAAAAACAGTGTCGTCAGTGTATTCGCTGGTTCCCGATGTTTATGTGGTCGGATGTGCAGTTAGAGAAACACAATCAGAAACAACTAGAAACAGTCGATACAGACACTGAACCAGTGAGGCAGTGCACTGCACGAGCTGTAAATGTATTGGAATATCAATATTATATGAATAAATGACATTTTCCAGCAGAAAGGCATACTGCTAATAAAATCTATTATCTCTGCCAGAGATGAAAATTGAAAGTGCACAGCCTGGAGAGCCAAGGAACACCCTTGAGTGCAGCACTTGTGTGGGCTTTAGAAATATTAGTGAATCCAGTGTTTTTTGATTGGTTTGAGAGGCTGAACGATTTATAATGTTTAATAATAACATGTGCACAGAAAGACCGCTGATGTGTTTTTATGCATAAGCTAGCTGTGTGGTTCTCATTGTCAAAATATCAGTTATTACTCCTAATTTTAGCAGAATGTGTTCACCCTAGTCACCAAGTGTTCAGTTAATTCTCTGATTTATATAAAGGATTCTGAATGGTACTTTTTTTGAATCTGGCAGAAACTGAGGTTTTTTGACTGTTTCTGAAGCTAGTGCAACCTCTGCCCAGAACAGAGCGAAGACTGTCGAAACAGAGAACTTAATATACAGTCCCAGAGTCAACTTTCTTGATTTACAAGGCGAGGACGTAAGGATTAGGGTCAGACTAGACAGGGGCTGCGATTGTGGATCTCTGTAGGTGATGTGATAGGTGTTATAGAAATGTGGTTGTCTGAGTGATGGAGCGAATATAATATTAGGTGAATTTTACACACTGTATAGAAAAAAGACAGGCAGGACAGAAGAGGGGGGAGGGTACGCCAAGAAATAATTCCTTGAAGCCCAGGTGTTAAATCTGGACAAAAGAAAAATACAGAACAAATATGGGTCAGAATCATGGACAAAATTTAAAAAAATAATAAGAGCATACTATAGACCGCCAAATTCAGGCGCTGAAGCAAAATAATCTGTTACACAATGACATTAAATCGTGTAGCAAAGGAAAAGCCATACTAATGGGAATTTCAACTTCCCCATATAAAATGGAAAACCCCGTGCAGGGAACACAATGGACGAAATTGAAATGGTGGAAATAATAAATGACTGCTTCATGCGCAATTTGTCAAGGCACCGATAGAGGGAGGCATGCCTTGATTTAGTCTTTCAAAATAACGAAGACAGAATAACTAAAACAGAGGTCAGAGAGCCATTGGCAAACTCAGACTACAACATGGTCTCATTCAAGATGATTTTTAAAACCCCAAAAGTAATGACTAAAGCTAAGGTTTACAATTTTAGAAAAGCAAACTATGAAGGTATGAAGCAAGGACTACAGAAGTAGATTGAGAAAATAGAGAAAACATCCACAGAAAAGGATAGCTGTTTTTTAAAAATATAGTACTAAATACTTAAAACATTTACATCCCAAAAGTAGACAAATCTAAATTTAAAAACAAAATGGCCAAAATGGTTTAATAGATCAATTTTAAAAAAATTCAACAAAAAAAGGCACTTTACAGAAGCGTTAAAAGACAAAAACAAAGTACACAGAAAGAGTACTTGGAACTGCAACCACAAGTCAAAAAGGAAGTTAGAAAGGCCAAGAGAGATAGAAATTGCTAGAGGCTAAAACCAATTCCAAAATGTTTTTCCAATATTATAACAGCAAGAGAACATTCAAAGAGGAGGTTAAATGTATAAGAGACACAAATGGCAAAATCATAGTGAAAAAAAAAAATAGCAAATATATTAAATGATTATTTTCACAGGTTTTTTAAAGGAGGACACAGACAACATGCCCCACATGTTCGATTTTGTTTCTATCAGTTTAAATAAGAACATAAGAAAGTTTAAACTAGAGGGCCATTCAGCCCATCTGCTCGTTTAGTTATTAGTTATTGATCCCAGAATCTCATCAACTTCTTGAAGGATCCCAGGTGTCAGCTTCAACAACATTACTGGGAGTTGGTTCTAGACCCTCACAATTCTCTGTGTAAAAAGCGATTCCTATCTTCTGTTCTGAATGCCCCTTTATCTAATCTCCATTTGTAAACCCCTGGGTTCTTGTTTTTTTTCAGGTCAAAAAAAAAGTCCCCTAGGTCGACACACTATACCTTTTTAGGATTTTGAATGTTTGAATCAGATAGCCAAGATAGTCTTCTTTTGTTCAGACTGAATAGATTCAATTTTTAGCCTGGCTGCATATGCCATGCCTTTTAAACCTGGGATAATTCTGGTTGCTCTCTTCTTTGCACTCCTTCTACAGCAGCAATATCCTTTTTGTAACGAGGTGACCAGAACTGAACACAATATTCTAGGTGAGGTCTTACTAATGCATTGTAAAGTGTGTCGTCTGCAAATTTATCAAGTTTGCTTACTATACCAGAATCCAAGTCATTAATGTATATTAGAAAAGCAGAGGACCTAATACTGATCCCTGTGGTACTCCACTGGTTACTTCGTCCATTTTGAGTTTCTCCTCAATCAGTACTTTTCTGTTTTCTACATGTTAACTGTCTTCCAGGATATTGTTACCATAGGTAATACAGGTATTTTAAAGGTAGGTAATTTTACATTTCGGATCTTATTATAGTTTCCATAAGTTTACATATACAGAAGTCAGGCTTATTGGTCTGTAGTTACCTGGTTCAGTTTTGTCTCCCTTTTTGTGAATCGGTATTACGTTTGCAATTCTCCAGTCAGTCGGTACAACCCCTGTGTCAAGAGACTGTTGCATGATCTTGGTTAGCGGTTTGTAACAACTTCTTTCATTTCTTTGAGTACTATTGGGAGGATCTCATCCGCCCAGGGGATTTGTTTATTTTAAGAGCTCCTAGTCCCTTTAACACTTCTGCCTCTGTTATGCTAAAGTTATTTAAAACTGATAGGAACAGGTCGACATGTGGGGCATGTTGTCCGTGTCCTCCTTTGCAAAACCTGTGAAAAGTAATCATTTAATATATTTTATTTTTTTTCTTCATCTATGATTTTGCCATTTGTGTCTTTAGACATTTAACCTCCTCTTTGAATGTTCTCTTGCTGTTATAATATATTGGAAAAACATTTTGGAATTGGTTTTAGCCCCTTAGCAATATTGATTGCTATCTCTCTCTTGGCCTTTCTAACTTCCTTTTTTGACTTGTGTTTGCAGTTCAAGTACTCTTTCTGTGTACTTTGTTTTTGGTCCCTTTAAACGCTCTGTAAAGTGCCTTTTTTGTTGAATTTTTAAAATTGATCTATTAAACCATTTTGCCATTTTGTTTTAAATTTAGATTTGTCTACTTTTGGGATGTAAATGTTTTTTGCATCTAGTACTATATTTTTAAAAACAGCCATCCTTTTTTCTGTGGATGTTTTCTCTATTTTACTCAATCTCTACTTCTGTTAGTCTCTGTTTCATACCTTCATAGTTTGCTTTTCTAAAATTGTAAACCTAGTTTTAGTCATTACTTTTGGGGTTTAAAATCACTTTGAATGAGACCATGTTGTGGTCTGAGTTTGCCAATGGCTCTCTGACCTCTGTTTTAGTTATTCTGTCTTCGTTATTTGAAAAGACTAAATCAAGGCATGCCTCCCCCCCCTCTAGTCGGTGCCTTGACAAATTGCGTTATGAAGCAGTCATTTGTCATTTCCACCATTTCAATTTCGTCCATCGTGCTCCCCACCGGGTTCTCCCATTTTATAATGGGGAAGTTGAAATCCCCATTAGTATGGCTTCTCCTTTTCACACATTTTGAATGTCATTGTATAACAGATTATTTTGCTCTATGCCTGAATTTGGCGGTCTATAGCATGATCCTATTATTATGCCCTTGAATTTTTGTCCATTATTCTGACCATATTGATTTACGTTGTTTTCTTTGTCCAGATTTAACACCTGGGATTCAAGACTATTTCTTATGTATAGCGCCACCCCTCTGCCTCTTCTGTCCTGCCTGTCTTTCCTATACAGTGTACCCACTAATATTATATTCGTCCCACTACTCCTCAGACAACCAAGTTTCTGTAACACCCATCACATCGTAGTTACTTGTTAGTGCAGTAGTTTCAAGTTCTAACATTTTGTTTCTGAGACTTCTAGCATTAAGTTAAATACATTTAATAGTTGTCTTACCCGAGTTGTTGCCCTTGTTTTTGATGTGGTCTCCTTCTGTTTTTTTGTTTTCTCTCCCTTCCTTTCTAGTTTAAATGCTTCTGGACCTCCTCAAGGATCCTTTCTCCAAGTAGATTGGTTCCCTTTCTGTTTTAAGTGCAGTCCGTCCCACCCATATAGATAGTCCTTGTTGTAGAATGTGCTCCAATGTTCAAGAAAGATGAAGCTTCCTGTGCACCACGATTTTAGCCATGCATTTTTGATTTTGTATTTCCAGCTGTCCATATGGTCCTTTGCAAGGTGCCAGCAGTATCCCAGAAAATACCACAGTTTTGGTCTTGTCTTTTTAATTTCCTTCCTAGCTCTCTGAATTTGTTTTGCAGGGATTGGCCTGTATCTTCCAATGTTGTTTGTACCGATGTGGACAACTACTACGGGTCGTCTCCTGTTCGTTCAGGAGCCTGTCCACTTTTCTCAGTGATGTGCTTGACAGAGGCTCCGGAAGGCAGCACACTGTTGTAGTAAGGGGTCCAAACTGCGAACTGAACTTGCTGTGTTTTTTTCAATATGGAGTCCCCAACAATCATGACCTCCTTCTTTTTGTTGCCTGGCCAGCACTGTCTATAGGGTCCTGGATGTTGTTCCTTTCGTTCTCTTGATGTTTGTTTTGGTCATCTAAATGTTGAAGTGGCTCAAATTTGTTGGATGTCTGGATTTCTGGTGGTTGTGTTTGACAAAGTTTTTTTTCCCTGCTTCTGCCTATCTGATCCCAGCTGTTTCGGACTCTCTTCCATCTACCTGGTGGCTTTCAGTCTGCTAGGTGCAGACTTCATGAATTGTGGGGTGTGTCAGCTCCTCAAGCTCCTGTTGTTGTCTCATTTCCTCCAGCTCCATTTCTAACAGACATACTTGTTGAAGCAAGTCCTGGATCGTGTGGCACTTTACACACACTTGGTTGAGCTCTGTTGGGTTTTCGGTTTTCCACATCATGCAGTTGTCACAGATTACTGGCTTGAAGACTTTTTTTTGAAGTTTAGTTTAGCTTCTGTGCTGTCAACCTGCTTTCAAACTGCTTCTAACTGTGATGTACTTGTCCTCATACTTCTCCCACGCTGCCGCCTCACACTGTCGCTGTGAACACTGGCTGCCTTTTTGTTTGTTTTATGTTTGCTGCTGGCTCCGCCCCTCCCCGTGTCTCAGACCGGTAATTTGAATCAACTGCTCAAGTTTCAGCTCGTTATCAGAAAAAAAGACACACAGCTGTTAGACTTTAAGCTGCAGTGTTTTCTGATTAAAGCAATTCAAGATGTAATTTAAAGATGTAATTCCTCCTTACTGCTTCTAACTGTGATGTACATGTCCACTGTTTTTCTCTCCCACGCTGTTGTGTCACACGCTGTCACAGTGAAGGGTATCGTGAGTCTTTGTTTTGTTTGTCTTGTTTATAATTGTTACTACTGTGTGTTTATAGATCTATTAACGCATTCTGACTGTGCTAAGGCCAGCACTGAACCCGAACAGCACTGCACTATTTGTCACTTTGAACCGAATAACCCACCACGAGCACTACAGGACTGGTGACCGTGGTTGTATATTGTGGAGAGATACTGTTTATTGTTTAGGGCTGCAACCTGGTTACTGTTCTCCGTGTTTACACATCGCTGTGTATAACCAGAGTTTATTATTTGGTCACCAGACCTGGATTATAACAAAATAAAACAACTATTTTCCATAATGATTACAAATCTCTGTCTGTTTAGTCCCGCACTGCATCACCTTTGCACCTGTTCATAATCAACAAACCACATTGCGCATGTGGTGTCAGAACACGGATATGGATCGAACGCACTCAGCGGAGCTGATGGAGGCGCTGGATAGCAGACTGACACAGAGGAGAGAAGGGAGGAGGAGCCGCCACACTGCACTCATTGAAAAGGAAGGGCTGGCACTTTCCACAACACCAGCCCCTATCGCACTCAGCGATGTCGGCACCGAAAGGCTCGGGGATGAAGACGACAGTGGAGGATGACCCAGAGGCGTACTTGGTGGCGTTTGAGACGATATTACCACCGCGTCATGGTCATGGGAGTTTGGGCAAGCCAGTTGGGACCCTGCCTGATCGGGAGGCTCAGGCAGCTCAACAGGCCATGAGCGACCTCAGTGCCGCCAGTTGGTGACCTGACTGTTACAGCTATTCTCGCCTCAACATTACGGGCAGAGATCCACCGGCACTGTTCAGGGTGGATTGGGATACTGTCGCTCCCGCCCTTTGAGCAGCTGGACCCCACCCTCTCTCCTCCAACACCACCCTACCTTCAGTCCCGGGACCCAGACCTCCCGAGACCGACTTAATGGGCCCCCTTGCCTCCTTTTCATGGAGACTGTGAGGCGTGTGTAATAATGGAATGTCCAGACAGTAATTCGTGCAACCAAATAAAATTTGTTTTATTAATATTATTAGTTACACGATAAAATAAAAGAAAACGAAAAAAGAATGGCGTGAGGAGGGATGCTGGAATAATAATAAAAGAAGGTTTGGATACTCCTTAGTCCTCTCACGATATCCCCGGACATAAAAGGGATAAACAGAAAGAAACGTTAATGTGTATTCCACCCTCGTGCTAACAAACAAAACAAGCTAACGCTTAGTGTAACCCTCAGGCCTATTCACCCCTGCCTATGCTTTCCAGGACCCACCCCAAACACAGTAGCATCGTTCCTTTAGTAAAAGCCCTGCCCTGTAGTCAGTGGAACACAATCCCAAACTGACAAGTGTCCTTACAACTCACTTGACTCCAGTGGCCGGATTTTACATACTCGTACTTCCGCCCCTCACCAAGGTGGCGCCCTCATAAAAAGATGACTTTCGTCATGGTCATGAGACCTGGTGAGGGAAGTCCCAGTTGGTTTGGTTCGGGAGGCTGAATTACAGATGAAGTGATTAGGGCTATAGGAAGGTGAATTATGAAATTAGACAGCCCGATCGCCGCAGAATGAGCATTGAAATTTAACATATAAATTTACTAAAACCCTGGCAGGCAAGGGAGGTCTTGTTTATAGCCCCAGGCAATATGGAGGATGATTTAGGCCCCTGTCAGAGAGTCCTAGTACAAAAAAATCATTTTGATGGGGGGGGAACAGTTGGTTCCAGATCAGCAAGGGGAGATGCGTAAGCTATTGAGGAGTTCAGCGATGTTTTTTCTGACTGCCCGGCAGGACTAACTTGGTTGAATATGACATTGCTCTCTCCACCAGGTGTCACTGTGCTGGAGAGACCTTACCGGATCCCAGAAAATCGACGAAGTGGAGTTCGCAAAGAGGTATGGGACATGCTCGATTTGGGTGATTGAACCTTCCAGGCTTAGTGGTGCAGTCCTATTGTCATAGTGGCTAAGAAAGACGGCACCAACCGGGGCTGCGTGGATTTCAGGAAGGTAAACACTATTGCCAAGTTCGATGCGTATCCTATGCCTCGGGTCAACGAACTTTAGATAGACTGGGAAAGGCGAGGTTTCTCCACTTTGAACCTGACAAAGGATACTGGCAGATCCCCTTAACCCGCAGTTCGAGAGAAACCACATTTTCAACACCAGAGGCTGTTTCACTTTAAAACCATGCCGTTTGGGCTACATGGTGCGCCGCTGCCTTCAGAGACTGATGGACCAGGTTTTACACCACATCATGAATATGCAGCAGCGTATATTGATGAAGTGGTCATTACAGCTCCACCTGGCGAGAGCATTTGCTAGGATTACGGCCGTCCTTCAGTCTCTAAGGGTAGCCGGCTGACAGCTAACTTGAGAAAAATGTTTGCCAAGACAGAGACTCAATACTTGGGATTTTTAATCGGGAATGGAAGAGACCTGTGGTCATAAAAATCCAGGCTTTGGTTGATGCGGCGATCCCAAAACCAAGACTCAGGTGAGGTCACACTACTGGGATTAGCGGTTATTACCGCCGCTTTATCCAGAGGTATGCCACAGTGGTTAACCCTTAGTTGACCTCACCAAGAAGAGTGCTCCAAATTTAATTAAATGGTCAGCTGAGTGTCAGGGGCGTTTGATACTATAAGAGTCATCCTTCACACCGTCGTCGGATGTGGGTTTGGGTGGTCTTGTCTCAAAAAAGGTAGATGGAGTAAGAACCCGATACTGTATCTCAAAAAGATGCTACCTACGGGAGCATAACTACTCTGTAGTCGAAAAAGTGTTTGGCCATTAAATGGGCTACCACTCTTTACGATACTACCTGCTGGGACACTCAATTGATCTCGTCACAGACCATGCCCCTCAAGTGGTTAAGCACAATGAAGGACAGCAATGCCCTGATAACTCGGTGGTATCATATTGCAGCCCTTCATGTACCATATGGTACAACCGCGGGGGGGAAAGACCATCAAAATGCGGGTAATTAATTTTCGGGGGGGTGAGTAATGGGAAAGATAGATTCAGCCGAGTGTTCTTCGCCCACTCAGAGCGGTGGGATATGTGACAGAACATAATGATTTTCGGTTGTAAATCTCCTTCCCCGACCTGTCAGGGTGCTAAGCAGCGAAATGGAAAGGCTTTGGATGGGCTGGCCTGACAGTTCATTTTGGGACGGGAAGTTGGTTGGTCTGGAAGAAGGCGAGACTCTGTTGTGGAACGTATTGACCTGAAGGGAACGATGTAGCAGCTGCAGACAGTAAAAAGACAGCTGCAGTCGTTTACCAAGGGGTCATCTGTAATGGCATAAAAAGGGCGGAGAATCGTGAATCTTTTCCTTCGCTTGGGTTTCAGAGCACTCTGAAACTAGAAGGACTGGGAGAGATCCTGTGTATTGTGAGCAGTATTCGTGAGTGTTTGTTTGTTTTTGTCGCTGTTAGTAATTGTTTTTGTTTTATAATTCACCAGACGGACTAACACGTCTCGGAGCTGTCGCCTTGGGCCAGCACTACCCGAACAACACTGCACCACAGTCACTGTTTAATTGTTATCACCAAACCAACACTACTGCACGCACCGGACTGGTGTATTGTATTGCATTGTGGGACGGATAACGTGTACTATTGCAGGGGGTTTATTGTTTGGTCGCCAGACCGGGTTTTTTAAATAAAACAAACCCCTTTTTCCAAACCGAATCATAGTTTCCTTTGTGTGATTATTCCTGCACTGCATCACCTCTGCACCTGTTTTCTAATCAGCAGCCACTTTGCCACAGGCCTGAATTACATTTCTTCACAGCTAGGAAGACATTAAAGGTTAAAATTAAAGGTTCAACTGGGTAACTACAAGGTGAGCAGTGAGGATGATACTAGGTTATCAGGTTACACCACTGAGTTGATTACAGGTTAAGAGGTAGGACTGGGACAGATCTTAAATGTATCTGTACATTACCCACAACCCACACTTATTGTAACTGGCTCCCACAATGCACCAGACCACCCTTTCACAATGTGTCACTCAAAAAAAAGAACACCAGTTCAGGAGGCCCAGAGCCCACTGGTCTCTGCAGCTCATGCAGCTGATGAATGCAAAGGACTCAGCATGTTTACATTTTCAATATTTTGCAAGTGTTGTGTCTGAAATTGGTGACCGCACCTTTAATTGTGTCCAGTTTATGGGAATAGCATGCTGCAGCTTGCATGCTCAGTGTTGTCCTGATCTGACAGCACGTAACACAGACAGCTCTTATCATTTACATACCATTTATTTTTCAGTGAAAAAACGTTTAAATTGCAGTGAGTTTGTTCTGCTATATTTGGATATTAAATACATTTGTTAAGCACATTGTCATACATTTTCATTAGCACAACATGAGAAGCCAAATTTAGTAAATTTTTTTTTTGTTTTTGTTTACTGCAATCAAGTAAGCTGCAGTACATAGTGCACTTCCTAATTAGGAGTCTCAAGTATTTCTGTGTTCTGCTTTCACATTTTTTAAAATGGTCAGTTTGAGAAAGTCTGTCACGCATCAGTAAAGGTACACGCATCACAGGTTGAAACCACTGGTCTAAAAAAAATAAAATCAAAACGATTGTCTAACAACTAAATCGCTGGAAAATGCTATGAACAAAAAAAGTTGTAGATCTTTTAAAGTTTAATATTTATGATATTTGCAATTTTTGGTGTAGGACCAATTGCTTTCAAGAAAAATCATGATTGAAATTTTCATAGCTGTGTGTGCATAATACCTGTTGTGCCCTGTATCGCCCATTTATGTTTGATGACTTTACCTTGAGTTGAATAAATGTGTTAATTTTTACATAGGTAAACAACAAACATGTTTGAAGATTCTATAATTTTTTTTTTGCAATATGTAATACATAATTAGGCCCTTCCTCCTATTAGTTTTCCGCCCACACAGCTCGATTTCAAGCCGGTCTCCCGACTCATCTCATCTGAGTTGCAGATTTTGCGATCGGTTGTGCTCAGTTTTGGTTTGAAGTTACAATTGGAGTTTTTCCCACTGGGTGTCGCACACTGCTAACACTTAATTACTGACCACAACATTACACTGGTGATTTACTATGCATGTACAGTTAATTAATACTGCCCTGTACAATATTTTTTGTATAAACTTAGCCCAACAGCGACCCTCACATTATGCCTGCATCGTATGCTGATTAGATCGGGGAGACGCCGCGAGGCAATCAAAAGAAGCGCTTAGTCTATTAATTTAGATATTGACCATTTAACCGGCAAACGTTTCAGGCAGCGTTGGCTTTTTGTATAGTTTGTCTACTACACTTTAGCTCGTTGCAAATAAAATCCAACCTGGTTTTATTTGACTTTATGTTTTTTTCTCAGCGTGTGGATCTAGGGCTTGTGATTTGTGACCTATTGGAGATCGACGCACTGGTTGGTTGTTTTAAATAACAGGTAAGAAAAATATAGTACTGCCAGTAGATTGATAATGAACAGGTAAATTGATAATTTACCTTTGATTAGTTTTTTAGAAGCATTATTCAAATGTGCACATATTCATATTTTTAATTCAGAACACTCTTCAAGACTAATGTATTTTACCTGTGGGAACTAAAGCTGTCAATATTCCGTCATCTTGTGGCGACAAGTTACATGACAAGCTATGTCACTTAAACCTGCTTCACCATTTGTTGACAACCCTCATGACTAATCGGTCTCAGTCAGTCTTCGCACACAGACAGACATGTGAATGAACTGCGCTGAAAAGATTCAACCTGTTCAATCTTCAAAATCTGAAGACATCTCGACTGAAATCTGCATAATTTGTTTTAAGGGCACGCACATCTGCCACGATTCATCCAGACTCTGTAACGGCCGATGAGATGAGTCGGGACTGCTTGAGTCGGGTTGTGTGCGACGGGTTTCAGGCCCTTCAAACCTTAATCCAGCCCTGGAACAGGGTCAGAGTTATGGGTGTTGAGCCTCGTTGCTAAGCAAAGGACACTTTGGAGTTCTCATGCATTCAAATGGTCCGGGGCATTATTGATTTCATTTAATTACCCTGACAATGATTTAAAGGACGTTGTTGATACAGGATCATCGAAATGTTTACCAATTTTATGTCTCGAAATTCTCCGATGACTGTCCTGGAAATCGCTAGATTTGTAGCTAGTTGCTTTGACAACAAATCTCGCCAAGTCAGCCCTAAAGTCACTAAATTTGGTGAGAAATTCGCTAAATTGGCAACACTGCTTGAAGGCGTATGAAAACAACTGCAAGATATTCCCTGAGTTAGAAACTTAAATGAGGAGGATATCGATGCAGTGGAACTTTGTAATGAGCTTCCAGTATTAGCACCTATTCTAAAAACGCAACACAACACCAGTTCCAGGGAGTACATAGTCACAAATGATTTTGCTCAAATGTTCACTGGCATTTGATTGACTTTTGCCAATCACTGTTGCTTCAGGTGAGCAAGTTTCTCCAAGCTGAAAAATAATTAAAAACTATTTACCTCTTGTGGCAAAGTGGTTATGGATACCGGAGCAGGGTGATGCAGTGCATGATTAAACAGACAGAGAGTTTATAATCCAGTTGTAAATTTGTTTTATTGTATCCAGGTTGGCGACCAAATAATAAAACAGGTTACAGTCCCAAACAATAAACACAAATATCCGCCCCACAATAATACCAACACAGTCACCAGTCCTGGGTTTTGCAGGAGTGCTCATGGTGGGTGATACAAGTTTATTTAGTGACAGTGGTGAAGTGTTGTTCCGCTTTGTGCTGGCCCCCACACAGCTCCAGAATCGTTAGCGTCTAGTAATTCACAAGACAAGACACCACAGACAAACAAACAAACACTCATGAGGCCGTATAAGTCACAGGGTCTCATGGTCCTTTTCAGCTTTCAAATTACAAAACCAAAGCGAAGGAACAGATTGAGTTCTCCCCCTTTTATGCGTCATACATGACCCTTGGTAAAGAGTGCAGCCACCCATCTGCGGCAGCCACGCTGTTTTCCTTCCAGGTCAATCGTTTGCAACTGAGTCTCGCCTTCTTCCAGACTGGTCACTTCCTTGAACCCCTGGGAAAGAACCACAGGTCAGCCCATCCAGGAACTCTGTTCTCGCTGCTTAGTGCCCCTCAACAGGTCAGGGATGAGATTTACAACCAAAAATCATTTATTTCTGTCACAGCTCTTCAATGTCAAAAGAAGGTTGGTGATGTCATATATAATTTCTATCGGCAGGATAAGGAAATTGACTTTCACACAGTACTTCGACTTCGCTAATGCAAAAGCGAGACAAGTTAGATTTCATTAGATGGAGACTGCACTGCACATGGGAACTGGTTATTTTAATGTTTATACTGTATTTATATTATAATTCTATAATTTATATTGTTTCAGATGTCATACAAATAGCACTTACCAAGAGAGTCACACAGCAAAATCCTACAGTGTTACACTCTGGAGAGAGTTAAAATAACAATGATCAGTGTCAAAAATAACATTGATCAGGGCTACTGATTTAACACTGGAGGATTTGCAAGCACGCGATTATATGATCACAACCCACACATTAGATACCACTTTTATAGTACTTAAGGTATGCAATATAATTTACTGTACAAATAAGGTGCAATGAAAAACAATGTGTTTGAAGTAACCTGCGTATCCTGTCAGTTGTTATTGATAATTCTAAGTTCATGCATGGTGGTAGAATCCATTGATCATAGATATTGTCATTGTGATTGTATGTAGTTGTATAGTTTGAAAAAAAAATCTGGTGTACAATATTCTGTTTACATTGATATATATATATATATATATATACAATATCACCCAAAATTATTGGCACCTTGATAATTAAATGATAAAAAGGCTGTATAAAATAAACACGGGTAATTAGCTATATTTTATGCTCAAATATATGGGAAACCATTATTAATTATTATTTGTTTTTAGCCGACGCCCTTATCCAGAGCGATTTCTACAATTGTTACAAGATATCACATTATTTTACATACAATTACCCATTTATACAGTTGGGTTTTTACTGGAGCAATCAGGGTAAGCACCTTGCTCATGGCACAGCAGCAGTGTCCCCTACCAGGGTTGAACCCACAACTCTCTGGTCAAGAGTCCAGAGCCCCCCATTACTCCACACTGTTGTCCATATTCTTTATTCTAATAATGCAATTGCAAATTATAATATAAATTTCTCAAAAGATAGGTGTCAGAATTATTGGCACCCTCAAAGATTCTTATAAATAAAATCAAACAAAATTAAATCTGCATTAACATTCTACTTCTTTAAGTTCATCTCAGTCTTTAAGGAACTGTATTGGCCTTCCATGGCTTCCGTTTCACTGGGGTATAAAATGAGGTAACACGATATGAAATCCATTTGTCATCCATCACCATGGGGAAAGGCAAAGAACTCACAAATGAAAAGAGACAAAAAGGTTGTTGGACCATCATAAATCAGGCAATGGGTACCAAACAATAGCTAAACAACTAAATATACCACTTACCCCAATTAGGCAATAATTAAGAAGTTCAAAACCACTGGAACGGTAGTGGTAAATCCTATCGGTAGAGGACTTCAAGTGTATCTTGCCCCACACACAGTGAGAGGCAGATGGTTCAGGGAGGCAGCGGGAATCCAAGGGCCACAGTTGGAGAATTACAGAAGGTTGCATCTTGGGGTCACCAAGTCTCCAAATCACAATTAGACGCCACCTTCATGCAATAGGTTATTTGGAAGGTTTACAGAAAAAGTTTTTATTGAGAGCAACCAACAAACCTAAGTCCCAGGAGTTTTAAAACAGCTTTGGCACTGCCGATTGGAACTGGGTGCTATGGTGGTCAGATGAGGCGAAAATAGAGCTCTTCACACGCACACCAGCCCGGTGGGTTTACGTCGAAAGAAGGATGCGTGAGCAGAAAAGAACCTCATACCTACTGTATGGTGGTGGATCTTTGATGTTATGGGGCTGTTTGCTTCCACTGGTCCTGGGGCCCTTGTTAGTCAACGGCATCACGAACTCTACCCAATGCAGGATTATTTAGCCAAATACCTGGTTGCCTCGCCAGGAGGCTGAAAACTTCAGCCATAAGTGGGATCTTCCAGCAAGACAATGTTAAGCACACATAAAATCCGAAATGGTTGTGTACAAAATCCTTATTTTTTGAACCCTTTGAAAACCTGTGGTTTCAACTGGGGCGGACAGGATGTCAAGGTTGATTCAGACCTCAATGTCTCATTAATGAAGATAAGGTGATGATTGCTCTTTGGGATATAATTGCAGAATCTGGTTTTGGAAATGGTTGAAGTATTATTTTAAGTTGATTCCATGAATCATTAATAAGAATAATCATTTGGAAAATTACAATACAGCTCAGTATAGTATATTTATTTTACAGTCTTTTTACTCATCTTTATCAGGTGCCAATAATTTTTGAGTGACTGTATATACATGCAGAATTAAAAAAAAAGTGACAAGGAGGCAAAGCTTCATTTGCCTAGGGCGGCAGAAACCAGCGCTTGGCCCTGAATGTGTGTGTGTGCCTCTGGCGTGTGTGTCTGCCTATCTGTGTGTTACAACATTAAAAAAAAAAAAGCTTTTAATTAGGTGTCTGTTTAAAAGGGTGAGCTGGGGACTTAACAAGATTCATAGGAGAAACACAGACAGAACACACACTGAGATCTGTATCAGGGAATTACAAGCATACCTCGAGTCACACTGGAACAATTATTTTTGTCTGTCTGTGTGTGTCTGTCTGTCTGTCTGCAGTGTTAATACAAACTAAACTCTGAAAATGTAATAAACCAACCCAAACACCAAGAAGAAGGATTTATATTGTAGTGTCAAACTGAACCGGATTGGGGAGTTCTACACTATTGCATGTCTAGTTTGCCTCTGGGGTCCAGTGTTTTGCAAACCAAATCAGTTGCCAGACATCCTCTCTCACCTCCTCTCTCTCCTGTCTCTCCTGTCTCCCCTCCCCCCCCTCTGGCACATTCCTGTCTCAAACATATTGCGTGTTAGAACAAGTTAGAACAGAGAGAAGAGTAGAGAGAGAATTAAATGTGTTAATCAGACTTTACAGAATGTTTTTAGAGAGGGAGGGGGGAGAGATGGAGAAAGTGGTAAAAAATACACACATTATGTTGCTGTAATGCTTTATTCTTAAATTTTAAAGGGAGAGAGTCCTTATAAAGTGACCACAGTGACACAACAAAGTGTAATAAGAACAATGACATAGTAACATAGGAAACATTAAGCACAGAGGTCTGGTGAAAACTATTAAAACAATGGTACACTAGCCATGTAGTATAACAATGGGAAAAGCATGGGAGACTTTGAATTAGAATTACTATGGTGAACATTTATAGGGAGAGAGAAAATTCTTTTGGTTTAATGTTTTTATGAGTGGGAGGGAGGAGGGAGAGACTCTTGCTGAGTAGAGGGAGGGAGGCCAGAGGCAGATGGGTAAAGAAATGGGGAATATTGGAGCAGAGGCGCACAAACAGCTCTGAGCAGCAGGTGTACGAGAGGTGAGGAGGAGACAGGAGAAAGAAGGAGAAAGAAGAAGAGAGGCAGATGAGAGTTAGATAAATCTTTAAATACGGATTCTTAAATGATTCAAGTTCATAGATAGAGATACAGGGATAAAAAAAAGGAGGATAAAGAAGAAATCAAGAAAGAAAAGAAGGGAGAGAGCTGGGATTGGAGGAGGCTGAAGAATGCTGGTTGAAGTACAGAATCTGCATACTCTCTCACTGTGGAAGAGGTAAGAGAATCAGTGTGTGAGTGTGGTGTGTCTCAGTGTGTCTCAGGATGAGGCACACTGTGTATCCCTCACTCCCCCTACCCCTCCCCCTCTCCCTCTTCTGTTTGAATCTCAAGACAGTAGTTAATTATTTATATGCTTTAGTTAAAGATGAATTTTTCAATAACCCGCCTTTCCTTCAAAAAGCAAAGTGTTTTATTACAGTAGAAATTTTTACAGGGCTTTTTTATGAATCTATTTAGAACATAACAATCAATCAGGAGGGTTTGAGTGGAGTCTTAATCATTTCTAAAGGAATTGGCAAACCCTATAACTGATGGTTTAAGTTAACAGAAATCAGGGACCAGAGGACATGAAACTTGGGAGACAGGAAAGACACTTGTACAGGGTGAGATGTAGAATAGTTACCAAGACTTTGATGCACTGTGTGCTGAATCACTGGGGTCTTTGAGATACATGACCAAGATCAGTCAACTGAGAACCTTCAGGTTCAGAATTCATGTATGTTTCATTTCTTTTCATTCATCTGGGGACTTTAAAAAGTTTGCAAAGCAACTCTGGCCTCAACCATTCTCAGAATCATGTCGTTCATCAGTGCACAAATTGGAACCATTATTAACACCCTGCAACTTTTGCCCCTAGTGGATGGAGACATCAGTTAGAAATATGTACAACAATCTTGTACCATTATTGACCCTTGAAGAAGACAGAGGCGAGGAGAAGAGAGTAGGCGAAGAGAGACACTATGTTCTTGTTGAGTCAGTTCAGTCACAATTTTTGAAATAAAAAGCAGAGCCAAGATGGTAGAGGAGAGATAGAGTGAGGAGGGAGAGAGGATGAGAGAGAAGAGAAAGGAGAGATTAGTTTGGATAGTTTTTTGGACTGTTCCTCCTGTTTAATGACAAACTCACAAACCACCTCAGCCAAACCAAATGGCTTCTTGACCCCATTCATGCACAGTTTTCTCATATGTGGTGCTCCAAAACAAAGTCAGGGTTGGCTGAGTTGACCTACCGTTTGATGTGGCCCAGGTCTGCGATCCGGGACCAGGCGACCTTTACATAAATGAGCGCCAAAGCAAATTAGGGCCGCTTTTGGTATCAAGTACAATTTAATTCGTGAACTTCAGTAATAGGGATCATAGGTAAGGTGACGCGTGTCTGTTTTGGACAGGACAGTCCCACTTTGGAAAGCTGGTCAGTGTCCCAAGAACCTTTCTAAAGCGATATGTTGATAGATAGCCACAAACAATTTATGAACTACAGTAACCCCACCATAATAAAGGCTCTTAGTTCGCGTGCCTCACAGATATGTCTAACATCCCCAATTCCTATATACTAGTAATTCATGCAATATTTATACGGTAAATATATTACCAGTGTTGTTCAAACTATAAACAACTTCGCCCAATTTATGCTTATCTATCTTTGATACAGTATAAAAAACATCAGAACAGAAAGTTTACAACCCAGAGAGGAGGCCATTCAGCCCATCTTGCTCGTTTGGTTGTTAAAATATTGATCCCAGAATCTCATCAAGCAAAGCTTGAAGGATCCCAGGTGTCAGCTTTCAACAACACATTGGGGAGTTGGTTCCAGACCCTCACAATTCTCTGTAAAAGTGCCTCCTATTTTCTGTTCTGAATGCCCCTTTATCTAATCTCATTTATGACCCTCGTCCCTGTTTCTTTTTTTCAAGTCAAAGAGTCCCCGGGTTGACATTGTCTATACCTTTTAGGATTTTAATGTTTGAATCAGATCGCCACGTAGTCTTCTTTTCTTCAAGACTGAATAGATTCAATACTTTTAGCTTGTCTGCATATGACATCCCTTAAACCGGGATAATTTTGGTTTGCTCTTGCACTCTTCTAGAGCAGCAATATCCTTTTTGTAACAACGTGACCAGAACTGAACAATATTCTAGGTGAGGTCTTACTAATGCATTGTAGAGTTTTTAACATTACTCCTTGATTTAAATTCAACTTCTCACAATATATCCGAGCATCTTGTTGGTCTTTTTTATAGCTTCCCTCATTGCTCAGATGAAGACATTTTGGAGTCAATATAAACTCCTAGGTCTTTTCATAGTTCCTTCTTCAATTATCTCCCATATGATATTTATAATGTAACATTTTATTGCCCGCATGCAATACTTTTACACTTTTCTCTATTAAATGTAATTTGCCATGTCTGCCCAGTTTGAATGCTGTCTAGATCATTTTAGATGACCTTGCTGCTTCAACAGTGTTTGCCACTCCTCCTATTTTTGTGTTGTCTGCAAATTAACGAGTTTGCTTACTATACCGAATCTAAATCATTAATGTAGATTAGAATAGCAGAGACCTAATACTGATCCCTGTGGTACAATCAATTGGTTACCTCCACTCATTTCGAGGTTTCTCCTCTAATCAGTACTTTCTGTTTTCTACCTGTTAACCACTCCTAATCCATGTGCATGCATTTCGAATCCCTACTGCGTTCAGTTGAGGAATTAATCTTTTTATGGGGACTTTGTCAAAGCTGTCTGGAAATCTAAATAGACCATGTCGATACTTTGCATTATCGATGATGCATCCTCAAAAAAAATTAAGCAGGTTAGTTGACACTATCTCTTCCTAAAACCATACTGACTGTCTCAAGGATATTGTTACCATAGGTAATTTTCCATAGTTCCATAAGTTTGCATATAATAGAAGTCTGCTTGGTCTGCAGTTACCTGGTTCGGTTTGTAAATAATTCTTTTTCTTTTTTACTGTTGGGAGGATCTCATCCCAAAGGGGATTTAATTATTTTAAGAGCTCCTAGTCCTTAACTACTTCTGCCTCTGTTATGCTAAAGTTATTTAAAAAAAGTAATCATTTAACATATTTGCTATTTTTTTCTTCATCTATGATTTTGCCATTTGTGTCTCTAGACATTTAACCTCCTCTTTGAATGTCTCTTGTTGTTATAATATTGGAAAAACATTTTGAATTGGTTTTTAGCCCCCTTAGCAATATTGTTCTATCTCTCTCTTGGCCTTTCTAACTTCCTTTTTGACCTTGTGTTTGAAAGTTCCAGAAGACGCTTTCATGCTCATTGACATGGGAATAGGCAGGGCATTTCATCATGTAACTAACAGGCTTTCAACAGGCTCCTTTCCATTTTTAAGAGAGATGCCCGTCCACTTACAGCATGTTAAAGGAGGGATTTGAAAATACTATTCAGAGAAACTTAAAGGGTTTTGCCTACATGGATTACAATTCTGTGCTTAATAACTACTTTCAGAAGGAAATTGCTTGTTTCTGCAATGTGGACAGCTTCTAAAACACAACTGTAGAAAAGCTGATTAAGGGAGCCATTTATCGCATCAATAGTCAAAAGATAGGATATTTACCACCTTTCTATTACCTTTAATAGAAAAAGTTTAATAGTAGAAAGTGGCTGAAAAACATTTCTAGTATCTGAATCAGGGCACTAATGATCCAAGCGGAAACTGCAATAGAGAAAAATATACAGAACAAATGGAACCATGTCATATTAAATGGTAAGAAATTAAAATGAAAAAAACAACTCTATTAAGTAACCATTTAATAAATATAAATATTGGAGTATACATAATGTTTTCATATAGGAAGGGCCTGGTTTGTAGATTGGGCACTGGAGAGCATAGCAGATAGATAGAGTTAGAGTTAGAGATAGGGTTGTTAGAGTTAGAGTTAGAGATAGGGTTAGAGATAGAGCAAGATGGAAAGTGGAAATCAAAGTGAGAAGATGCAGTTTCTTAGGCAGAAGGACTAGATTTGCAGCAGTAATCAGCAATAAAATAGAATCTTGGGATTTGATGTTATTGAATTGTTACAATGTAATGTAATAACTATGCTTGCTGTGTAGAAATGAAATTACAGACAATAAGATCATTTATTCATTAAACAGTTTTGAAAGTAAAAGATTCCTCTGAATATCACCATGAGTCTCACATTCACTTTCAATATGATGTTAGATCAAACATTGTCAAAGTGAAAATAAAACCTAGAGCTTCCGCCGTAGCTTTGAAGTTGGAGTTATTCATAATGTTTCCTTTTGTCCCAGTTTAAAAGGACTTAAAAATTCGGTCACCTGAATCATAGTAATTTGTTTGTTGTGGAATAACAAGGCGAAAACGCTGCTGACCAGACAGCACAGAAAACGCGATTGTTTTATATTTGGGAGGGCAAAATAAACGAACTCTTTTGTTTGTTTGATAATAACCAAATCAATACAGTATGCCTCATAACATCATAGCCCTGTAACTAT
>CM072704.1:7036715-7269077 GCA_036884735.1 Huso huso | reverse complement strand
TCTTTTTCATTGCTCGGAAAAAGTTCGTTCTCCATATATGTGCAGGCAAATCACATCAATAATAACACACAAAAGGAGAATAACAATATGTTAATTGTTCATGTTCAAATCTTCTTTTGTTTCGCCTTCATTAAAAGTTGTGTTTAGATTGTAACAGGGTCAATAATGCCCCCCTTGTTATATTACTAATGCATTTATTTGTCACTTGTATGTTTATTTTTATAATTGTACACTTTGATTTGATTAGTGCACATTTTTTTTATAGCAAATAATAATATATTATCGACTAGCACTTTGTAATGATTTTAGCACTTTCTAATAGCTTCCCTACCAGTCCCCCTTGTAATGCCTTATTGAATTATTGATAGTTTTACACACCTGCATATAAATTAGCCCACATTGCTTGTAAATGGGATGGCCATACCGGGGGTTTTGTCTGTTTGTCTGTCCTTTGTTTGTGGTTTTGTTCGTGCAAGAGTGCGGGGAACACAATTGTAATGTTTGGAAACAGAGAGTAACAGGGAAGTAAAAACAAGCCATTCGTATGGGACTTTCTCCTGACGATGTATTCGGGTTGATGTACGTATGCGTCGGGTTTGAACAACCAGCCATGGTGTCCTGCTCTTTTCAGTGCTGCCGCTGGAAACCAGCTTGAAGAAGCTGACAGGGGAGTGTAGAAATGCAAAACTAGACTCTCCACCCAAATAATTGACATAGGCAAAATTAGATTGGCCCAGCATCGATGTTGAAGCTTTGGATGAAAACCAGATTTATTCAAATGAATGGCATGGCGAACCAGATTCACCCAGCATCTATTCTGAAGCATTGGACGAAACCAGACTCACCCGCTGGCTGGTCTGTAATTCAGTGAAAACCGTTGAAAAACGGTTTTGTTCAGTCATCGCTTTGGAAGTTCTGGGCCACCCAGATTTCCCGATTGATGCGGCAAGTGCTGAAAAAGGGGTCACTTGGGATTTGCCCAGAAGCCTTTGGCAAGCGAGACTTCACAGACCACTGGGTTTCGCCTCTATATATATATATGTATATTATATTAGAGGTTGGCACGGAACCCCAGAAACAGGTTTTAAATTACTCAACCCAACCCGGTTCTTTTACCACCGTATCGATTATTAATTTTTAACATAAAGTCTTTCTAGATTCCGAGATGAAATAAAGGAAGACCAGTTTTTCAGTTTGTCTTCCGAAAGAGAACGCCGGATTGACAGGACAAGATTATACAGCAAGTTGCTGTGCTCAGCATCAGAGCCGTATTTGTTACTGCATTTATCTATCTGAAAGCTAATGTTTTCAAATTAGGAAGACGGTCAGCTGTTGATGACCAAAAACAAGTCAATTTCCTCGAGCGGTAGAGCTTCTGGATCACATCGGTGCCACCTTCACAGTGTACAAAGCAAAGCAAATCTTTTACTCTCTTTGTTGATATATTAGCAACGTAGACCTTCGTCATGACATTTCGACAAAATCGACACGTACCCCTTGATCCCTCAGTGTGTGGTCCAACATGTTTCCCCGTCCTTCTCTGTTAATGCGATATACCGCAGATTCCTTCAATTTAAGACACGCCAAAAATAGCCTGTGTCTTAAATTTGAGCAGCATAGTGATGCGCAGGTTAAAAATCGCCAGCAAAAGACGCGGATCAACCGGCACACAAACAGCAACGCGACTGACTGCCGCCAAGAAAAGACAACAAAGGCGCTCGTCCTATCAATACAACAAGCAGCAATGTGACGACTGTTGAGAAACCAACCAAGCTTCCCTGACGCCGTCAAGAGAAACGCTACAATTTCAGTTTCTAACAAACAGTATCAGATCAAAATGCTGATCAGACCCCCATATCTTCGGTGACATGCCGCCAAGTGTTCAGTGCCGGTGTGGTTGCTTGGTTACATGTTGCCTGATGCCGTGGGAGTGTTGTAAGGTCGTGGTTTGTTGTACCAGGATGTGTGATGCCGCGAGTGAGTGGTTGTGTGTGTACGACAGATGCCATCTTCGAAGTATTCTGCACATAAACAAGCTGTGTGGTTAATCTACAACAACACTCTTCGTGTCAGTTTTGAACAATACAACAGTGTAATTGAGGTTGTATTTTTGTAAATGTTTATTTATTTGAGGTTTTATTTTTCTCAAATTGAGGGTGGTAATTTCACAAGCGCCCTTAAATCTCAGGGTGTCTTAAATTCAAAGGAGCACGGTATTTAATATATGCAATATTACACAGGCATATCGTAATGCACTCGGGTGTATATAATGTCTGAAGGTATTAGAGGTAACAATAGTCTTCCCGAGGGGCATTTCATTTTCCAGTATGGCTCAGTCTGTAGTACATATTTAATATGTGAATCAGTCAAGAAAAATAATTGGATAGTAACACGATTTTATATATTTTGTTTAAAATGTAGTTGATACAGCATATGTAAATAAATAAATAACAGAACGTGTTTTTGAAGTTCATACCGTGATAGTTACCACCCCGTCTGCATCTGGCTGGCTGACTGCCGCATAATCCAGTTTATTTCCGCCCATCATATTGTTTGAATTTCAGAAAGTCAGAAAACAGTGACAGTGACGCTTAATCACCATTAGCCTTTAGTGTTTGGCACATCATTCTTTTGTAATTAATTTTCTATTAACTCTGTGTTCTGTTAAGTCACAGAATCGCTATTCAGCCATTTTCTCTT
This sequence comes from Huso huso, assembly GCA_036884735.1. Classification (NCBI taxonomy): domain Eukaryota; kingdom Metazoa; phylum Chordata; class Actinopteri; order Acipenseriformes; family Acipenseridae; genus Huso; species Huso huso. The sequence continues at coordinate 7,266,377 of CM072704.1, read as the reverse complement.
GTTGTGAGGAGTGCAGGGGAGAAAGGTGTTCCTTGAAAGGGGACAGGACTGACAGTGATTTGAACCAATCACATGACAGACCGACACTATTGACCGGTAAGGATGTTAGAGCAATAGTTCAATCTAATTTTCCTCCTATGATGAGGTGTTTTAACCAATCACAGGTACCATATATATACAGTATATATATATATATATATATATATATATATATATATATATATATATATATATATATATACTATATATGTTATATGTTAGTTAGTATGTATGTGATCAATGTATGTTAATGGCCACGACCTTGGTGGATAAAAGAGAGGAAGAATCATCCTGCAAAATCTCCCTCCCAACCAGAAAGGGCGCTGTTTTAAGGTTGGTAGTACACTTCCCATAGACGGGTCGACTGGCGGTGAGCGGAAACAGAAGTCGGCCATCTTGGAGGAAGCATGAAGCTGCTTGCAGGGGAGGAGTTGGGCTGGCACAGGGGACGAGCTACGGAGTACTGGTCTTGCTTGAAACTAACATACGGCACGGAGCTTTTGTTTGTTTTGTTTTTTTGTTACGTGTTTGTTCTGTCTTGTAGAGGAGGAGTATGGAGCCAGAGGCTGTTAATGAGCCAGACCAAACCACCTGAGCACCACACTCACCTCATCTAATATCAGCATCTCCTCACCACACCCGCGCTGTTTGAAGAGCTCAATTTCATGCACAGGGACGTGGATTTGGATTTATTGTTGTTTTGTTTGGTCTGCAAGCCAAATGTACCTCTGATACCATCGTTAGTAGATGGCAAGTCTTTTGTTATTTAATAAACACAGATATTTTGGGAGTACAACACTGTTTGTACATTCACTCTGTTACCACACCACTGCATCAGTTCACAGACCCACGATTTGCAATACAAAAAAAAAGAAAGGAGAAAGGGAGGGCATGAAGAGAAGGGAGAGAAGGATAGAGAGACAGTGAGATTGTTATATAGTGATGGAGTGATACAGAGAGACAGGAGGGAGGGAGAGAAAGTGGAGTGGGGGGAGGAATCACCCAGGTGCTATGTAGTCGGGGTCCCGCAGAATGTCCGGAGTGCTGCCCCTCAAACACCCCCTCCCTACACATCCCGAATCGGTGATCTTAATGTGACCGAGTCCAGCATTACATTATCCAACTTCAGACTCTGAGAATTAGAGAGAGAGAGAGAGACTGAGACTCGCCAAGGAAAAACCCAAGGGGCCCGGACAGGATCAACAACGCATGCTGAAACACATCACTCCCAGGCTAGGAGGCCATGCTCAAATTATTCAACCTCATTCTATGTGCAGGCTGCTTCCCCGACATCTGGAACCAAGGGCTTATAACCCCAATTCACAAAAGTGGAGACAAATTAGACCCCAACAATTACAGAGGATCACAAATGAACATTTTTTTTGAACATATACACTTTTTACAAAAGTTATTAATTGTATCCTTCAGTGCATTGCCCCAAAATGCATCCCAGCTCAAATTTGTAAATTTCATATATTTAAAAAAAAAAAAAAAACTTTAAATAAGAATCTAAATAAACATTACATTTCTTTTGCTTTTAGACCTCCTTACATAGCCTATTTAGCTTTTAAATAACACATTTCTGAAACAAACAAAGCCATACTAAGTCAAAATCCTGCTTATATTCACACAAGTTTTTTTTTTTTACTTTAGATATCAGTCTGTTTTTATTATTTTACATCATCAACACTTTCAATTTGTAATGCAAAATGCATCAATATACTTTTTACAATTTTATTGTGGGTGGAAGTTTCTGAAGCAGTTAGTGGTTTGGCACCAGTTACAATGCACAGTCACATGGCATTTTTTCATACCAGACTGGAGATATATACAATTAAACTTGATGTAAACTAATAAATATTTTTTATTTGCTTTAATAGAATTCTGTCTACTGATTGCTTAAAAAATAGAATCTGAAATGTATTGCACTTTTATCATGGGAAAAATATGTAAACTTCCCTCTGCTGTCCCCACATGGACCTGAAGCAGCCATGATATTTGTCAATCAGGCTCCGATTTATAGATACAACTGAGAAGCAGGTGCTAGAGATTTTGCATGGATATTAAATGGAATGTATCTTAGATCCAATGCCCAGTTTGTGTTCAAACAAAGACACATATGACTGAACGAAAGTGTACTAAAGAGGGTGTATCCTGTGGTGCACAATATCACTTTGAGGGTTTTAAACATCTCTCTCACCATTCTTTAAACATCATCCCATCCCACCATTATTAAACATCCCTCAACATTTTAAAACATCCTCCCCATTCTTTAAACATCCTCCCCATTCTTAAACATCCCTCCCCATTCTTTTTAAACATCCTCCCCATTCTTTTAAACATCCCTCCCCTTTTTAAACATTCCCCATTCTTAAACATCCCCCCATTCTTTAAAATCCCTCCCCATAAACATCCCTCCCATTCTTTTAAACATCCCCCTTAAACCCTCCCCATTCTTAAACATCTCCTCCACCATTCTTTTTAAACATCCCTCCCCATTTTTAGTAAACATCCTCCCCCCTTTAAACATCCCTTCCATTCTTTAAACATCCCTCCCCATTCTTAAACATCCCTCCCCATTCTTTTTAAACATCCCTCCCCCATTCTGTAAACATGCCCTCTCCATTCTTAAACATCCTCCCCATATTCTTAAACAACAAACCTCATTGGTTATGATGCGCTTACAACTCACGAAAACTCTCTCTTCGCCTTGTCAACCCACTTAAGCTAATTTTATTGTTGAATGTGATTTATAATAATATCACACTGAACTTTATGTATGCCAGCACTCTTGTCTTCTTGGTATATGGATAATTACATCATTGTTAAAATTAATGTTTGATAGATAAGGATTTTAAAAAAGTATATTGTTCACAACAAATATTCTGACATTGCTACGTGCATATTTTCTTTTATATTGAATTTGAATGTTGCAAGTAAAATCTACTATTTGCTCTGTACACAATTTAGAACCTCGGTACTCTAACAGTATCTTGATTCAAACCTGTTAACCTGTTAACTAAACTTTTTGTATTTAAATAAACAAACATATAATAATATCCTATATAAGAACATAACATAAGAACATAAGAAAAGTTTACAAACGAGGAACGTCCAGCCCATCTTGCTCGCTTGGTTGTTAGTAGCTTATTGATCCCAGAATTCATCAAGAAGTTTCTTTAGCGACCCAGGGTGTCAGCTTCCAACAACCTTACACACCACTCTGATTAGTTTATATAAGAGACACCTACACACCACGGATTAGTTTATATAAGAGACACCCTACACACCACGGATTAGTTATTATATAAGAGATTAGTTTATATAAGACACCCCACACACCAATGGATTAGTTTATATATAAGAGACACCCCACACACCACGGATTAGTTTATATAAGAGACACCCCACACCACGGATTAGTTTATATAACATACACCCTAGTTTATAGAAGAGACACCACACACCACTCTGATTAGTTTATATATAAGAGACACCCCACACACCACGGATTAGTTTTTTAAGAGAGACACCACACACCACGGATTAGTTTATAGAAGAGACACCCCACACACCACGGATTAGTTTATAGAAGAGACACCCCACACACCACCGGATTAGTTTATAGAAGAGACACCCCACACACCACGGATTAGTTTATAGAAGAGACACCCACACACCACGGATTAGATTATATAAGAGACACCCCCACACCACGGATTAGTTTTTATAGAAGAGACACCCCACACACGGATGATTAGTTTATATAAGACACCTACACACCACGGATTAGTTTATATAAGAGACACCCTACACACCACAGATTAGTTTATATAAGACACCCTACACAATGGATTAGTTTATATAAGAGACACCCTAATAATAATTACCGGATTAGTTTTATATAAGAGACACCCTACACAATAATTACAGATTGGTTTATATAAGAGACACCCTACACACCACGATTAGTTTATATAAGAGACACCCCACACAATCGCGGATTAGTTTATAAGAGAATTCCTACACACCACGGATTAGTTTATAGAAGAGACACCACAACACCACGGATTAGTTTATAGAAGGACACCCACACACCACGGATTAGTTTTAAGAGACACCCTTACAATACCACGGATTAGTTTATATAAGAGACACCCTACACACCACGGATTAGTTTATATAAGAGACACCCTACACACCACGGATTAGTTTATATAAGAGACACCGATACATTACAGATAAACTGATCATAAACTAAGACTGTACTGTTAAACTTTTAAAAGTAAGTTATTAATTTTTTTAATAAGATGGCATTCAACACTGACCTGTAGATAACTCCCTTATTGTGCATGAAAACAAAACCAACAGCAATCTCAGCAGCATAAAACCTGAGGAGAGAGAGGGGAGAGGAGAGAGAGGAGAGCGGGAGAGAGGGAGATGGGGAGAGACAGAGGGAAGGGGAGAGGGGTTAATATATGACAGACTTACAGACATACAGAGATACAGACAGAAAGACACAGACAGAGACACACACACTTAAAGACAGAATCAGACACACAATACAGACAGTCAGACAGACAGCCACACACAGAGACAGAAAGACACCCAACATTCAGACACAAACAGACAGACAGACTCCACGCTCATGCGTATGCTTTTGAATTTCCAACTTTGCTGGATGTGATACATGAGGTCTCCACCGCTCACATATTACCCATGACAAAGTACAAACGATCCTGAGAGAGAGTAGAGAAGGGAGAGAGTGGAGGATAGGGAGAAAGAGAAAGAAACAGCGTAGGGGGAGAGAGAGAGAGACAGGGGTAGGGAAGAGAGAGGCACAGAGAGAGGATAGAGAAAAGGGGAGAGGAGGAAATGAAAGAGGTGGGAGAACGCAGTTCCAGTGTGATATGACAGCCTGCAGCCTCCTGATTGGAAGTGCAGAGTAGAGGCTTTCAATACATCTGCTCTGTTCAAACTGCAAGTTTCATATATAAAGAAATGGTCAATATTCCTGTACATTCGCTGTATTCACTTTAGCAATGCTTGTATGACTTGTCATGCCTATAAAGCCCATTTGAATTTAAATAGAGTCAGATATTTTTCTAAACATTTTAGAATTTGACTACATTTATTTTGGTATATTGTGGAATGCACATTGCCATGTATTTTAAAAATATATTCAGCAAAATTATAAATATATATTTAATATGTGTCAGAATTATGCATAAATACACACACTGAGACACACTCACACAAAGAGACAATAAACACACATACAGAAACACCACACACTGAGACAGACACTGAGATGCAAACACTGAGACGCGACACTGGAGACATGCACACACACACTGGAGACACAGACACACAAACACAATACACCACATTTCTGCTTTTGATTGTAAAATTAGAACAACTAAGATAAAAAAGCTAGTTTTGTAGAAAATATGTTTAGTGACGGTTCTGCTTGAATAGTGCAGTAAACTAATTCTTAACGGTTTGCAGGTGTTGATAAAGGTGGTAAGTCTAATTGAGGGTAGGAATATTATGGTGTGTCAAGGTGTTAATGAAGCATAATAAGGCACAGCAACTAGGGGTTCTGTTCAGTCCCCTTAGCTAACGGAGCACCCTAGTTCATTTCTTTGTTCCTCGTCCCTGAACACCATGAAGCATCTCCACTGCTCCAAAGCATTCTCGGGCCATCCCAGAGGGACTAGCTTCAGCGCCCTCTAATGTTAATTTCTTTGACAAGATGAGGTAGATATTTAAAAAGAGTGAAGACAATCTAAAAACTTACATCAATCAACGCGTAAGATCCTTGAAAGAGAGGATCTAGATCGCAAAAAGCGAGGAAATAGTCAAAAAAAAGTAAACTTGCACAAGGACACCCACGTTTTTTAAACGAAAGGTAATGAACAGCAGTTTCGCTTCAATGATTGAGTGAAGGACGAATTGAAACAGCTGTCGACCAGGTGGGAGTGCGGATGCGGTCGAAAGCCTCCAGAGCGGCCCTACTGATCCATCAACAAGGGGAGAAGCTTATTAAGATGGCTGATAAATCTGACTTTGGATGGGCTACGGTGCAAGAATATCAGGATGTTTCTCTGGCTGAAGATTCCTACCTGCAACAGCCACCAAACCCTATCTGAGTCCCACCCACCCAGGAGGAGAGCTGGGAGTCCACGCCTGCTTCAAGTGCTTCAAGACGGGACACTGGGCAGAAACCTGCACTGGACAACCACCCAGTGCATCAGGCAGGTCTTGAACAGTTTTTTAAAGTGAATAAAGACATGTTGACTTTGTTAGAATATGAACAAAATGATGAACTTCTCTCAGAGGTAAACTTTTGAAAAGTTTGAATTTTGGAAAAACTTAATCCTTCAGAGATTAGAGGGTTACACAATTCCATTCTACGTGTTTCCCTTTTAAAGGGTTCAGTACTAACAAGTCAGCCATTAAAAATGCAGTATTTGTTAGCAAACTATACTAGATCTTTTACATACGAAATGTGTATCTGAGATAATTGAGCCAGAAGTGGTAAACCCCCTTTCAATAGCAACACAAAAAGCAGGGAAGTTAAGACTGATTTTGGATTTACGTTACTTCAACAAATTAAATATGAGGATTTAAAAGTAGTGACACATTTTCTGAGAGCATTCAAATATATGGTCTCTTTTGATTTCAAGTCAGGTTATCACCACATTGAGATTTTTAAAGAACATAGGAAGTGTTTGTGTTTCTCTTGGATTATCAGGGGAACCGCCACATATTTTGCATTTAACATTTTACCCTTCTGGCTTTCTACTGCCCCCTATGTATTCACTAAGGTGGTTAGACCCTTAGTGAAGAAATGGAGATCTGAAGGCAAACAAATCATGGTGTATCTGGATGACAGCATTTGCTGTGACAAAGATAAAACAGAAAGTTAAAACAATTCTAAGGAGATTAAAATGACATCATGCTTTCGGTTTTGTTCCAAACAAAAATAAATGCATTTGGATTCCTGCTAAAGTGAGTGGCTAGGTTTTGTTTTGGATTTAGAGAATATTCTTATACGCCTACCTGAGCGCAAAAAAATAATTAACATTGTTTCTGAAATCGAGGCTCTTGCTGATGAATGTAAACAACAAATGTACAGCAAGAATAGCTGCTAGAATAGTTGGTAAAATAATAAGCTTTGGAACTGGCTATCGGCAACGTTTATAGAATAATGACAAGAAACTTGTACTTTAATTTACTTTCCCGTCAGGATGGGACATTAAAATAAGGTTATCCCTTGATAGCATTTGGGAGCTGCTATTCTGGAAATACAACATCCCCATTTAATGGCAAGACTCAATGGTACATGTATTATTAAGTTTATACTCGGATGCTAGCAGCACAGGTTATGGGGGTTACACTGTGATAACATAATCTCACACGTGCAAAGGGTTGACTGGGAAGTCAAACAAAGCTCTACTTGGAGAGAGCTCACCGCTGTGGCAAAGAGTGCTCGAGGCATTTGGGTGTTCTGAAAACAAAGCAGTAAAGTGGTTTACTGACAATGTCAATGTGACTAAAATTGTTGAGCATGGCTCTTCAAAATTGCATTTTCAGCGCTTGGTATACAATATTTTTGTTTTATGTGCTGAGAACGGTATTGACCTCCAAGTACAACGGGTAGCCAGGGAAGAAAACACCAAAGCTGATACTATCAGCAGGATAATCGATTGAGTTGATTGGTGAATATCTACAGAGATTTTCAACTATTTCAATAAGTTATGGGGTCCTAACACTATTGATCGTTTCGCAAACAAACACAAAAAAACTACAACGGTTCAATAGCAGATTTTGGTGTGCTAGCACTTCAGCAGTAGACTCCTTCACACAAGACTGGAGCAACGACAATAACTGGACTGTTCCCCTATTCCTGTTGTTAACAGAGTTCCGCACCACGTGCAGAACAGCAAAGATAATGGAACCGTAGTCATACCCAAATGGGAGTCAGCACCATACTGGCCTTGCTTGCGCAACAATAATGGACAATTCAGAAAAGAAATAGTTGATTTTCATCTCCTGTCCGGGGACTATCATAACTTTTCTTCTGGCATTCACCATAAAGGAATGTTCAGAAATTTCCTGCAAATTTGATTTCATTGCCCTGAGATTTGTACATAAAACCCTATGAAATTATTTTATTATTAAATAATGGCAACATAGTTCAAGTAAAAGTAATACTTGTGCGTTTGACGTACGTTTTTGTCATCTGAATTCCGATACAGTACTAATATTATCATTTTTTTTCCAGCCACAGAAGGTTCATCATTACACAGAAGAACTGCTGGACAATGTTCCAGATTCTTTAGTATCTACAGCTTTGTTGATGCCCGCTTTTTTTTGGAAAAATCTAAATCTGAATCTACCATTGTAAAATACAAGTTTTCAGAAATGGGTTAACTGGGCAATGACTCATAACGTACATTATCTTCCAGCAGATCCCTCCCTCATATCTGTCTTTCTTTTCATCTATCAAAAACAGGGGGTTCAATTGCTTCCGATCAGTGTGGTCGCGGTAACGGACATCATACATGCATAATCTGGCAGGTTTCTTAAATGTACCAGAAAAGCTGGCATTTGAAGCCACGGGAAGCATGTTGATGCTAAGCCAGTCATTAAAAAAATTGCCAGTTAGCCAGTATTCTAGAGAAGATTGCCATGAGGGCAGTTGATTCTAATCTCCTTCCCGATTTGAGGTCGGCATGAATATTTTTTACTGAGTTATGCAGCTTTTCACAAGGTCCAAGAAATTTTAAAATTAAAGTTTTCAGACATCAAGTTTTTAGTTCACATGCAGAAATTACAATAAGGAGGAGCAAAATCGATCTGTATAGGAATGGGCAAGTCGTAACATTTGTGGCTACTGGCAAGGTAGCTTGTCTGGTTTCTATGTTGCACAGGTATCTGTTCTCCGCAGGTACAGAATTTCAGTCTGAGGATTTTTTTTCATGGCACTGGCAAAAACTAAGAAGGGCCACCTGCTTCAAAAAAAACAATGAAGGTGGACTTCCAACTGTATTACATGTGTACTGTGTGATTAGTTAAGAATAGAACAATTAAACAGTCTAATAAAAAACATTCATAACACTGTAATTGAAAAAGGACGTAGTTTAGATCGTAAAATAGAAAAACGAAGATAAAAAGTTATTTTGTAAAAATACACTTTCAAACTTGACTTAAACAGTAAGAGTCCCAGCTTCCTGACAGAAGAAGGCAGAGCATTCCAGAATTTAGGAGCTTCACAAGAAAAGCCCCTTCCTCTCGTGTTAGTTTTTTATTCACACTGAATAACCAGCAGCCCCACATCCTGTGATCTCAAAGTGCGGTTAGGAGTGTACGGGGTCAATAATCCTTGTAAGTAATTGGGTGCTAATCCATTCAGGGTCTTATAAGTTAACAGCAACATCTTAAAATCAATTCCAAACTGCACAGGGGGCCAGTGCGGGAGGACAGAACTGGTTTCTGGTTTTAGTCAGAATTCTAGTGTTCTAAAAGCGAGACACCACACGTTTTGGGATACCAGAGAAAAGTGCATTTCAGTAATCAATTCTAGATGAAATAAAGGCATGCATTAGTCGTTCAGCATCAGATACAGAAATAATAGGTCTAATTTTAGCTGTATTTCTCAAATGATAAAATGATACTTTTAGTGACTTTCCTAATATGAGTCTCGAATAGTAGATCAGGATAATTTCTCTCATTTCTAGTTATAGATCTGACGGTAACTGTCACAGACTGTGGGAGTGTGGGTGCAATACCAAACAAAACCACCTGAGGCAGTATTGAGTTTCTAGAAAGTTCTACTATTTTCTGTTTATTATCTTTCACAAAATCTTCATAATTCCGCAGGCTTTTTGTTCACATTAACATTTTTCTATAAATTCCTTCTTCTTATTTTAATAACTCAAAGTTCCTTTAACGATCGTATCTCTCTTTACATAAATCACCAAAATAATTCCATGAAAATCCTCCCTCGTACTGGTGTTCGGTTTGGTTAAATTAGAGTCTTAAACTTAAAAGAACCGCTAACCAAGGATCTAAAAATAAACAAAAGTTTGCAGTTTTAAAGCTTCCTGGATGGCTTCACCTCGTGGGAAGATTCAGCGTCCTGTTGGTTTTTTCTCTCTCTCTCTCTCTCTCTCTCTCTCTCTCTCTCTCTCTCTCTCTCTCTCTCTCTCTCTCTCTCAGAATGTTCTCTCTCTCTCTTTTTAACAAGTCCACACAGAAACGTCCTTTTTCGTTCTCTTAAGAAGCACCTGTGCAAACAGTGTGCTTCTCTTTCCAAACAAGCCAACCCCGAGTTGTTACAACCCAGGCCCTATATACACAAGGAAACGCTGATTCAAGAATGTTCCAGCGTGTTTCGGGTTGCTGCCCCCAACAAAGATGGCGACTGTTGTAACTGCTGCTTCCCCCCAATGTCAGTCCCGTCCGTCACACATCCTTGTTGGGAACTTCATGGTCGATTCACAGCCCTCTGATGGCTGGGAGGTTGAATTGCAGTACAGGATCGCTTCTACCCTGTCACAGTATTATTATTATTATTATTATTATTTGTTTATTTAGCAGACGCCTTTATCCAAGGCGACTTACAGAGACTAGGGTGTGTGAACTATGCATCACCTGCAGAGTCACTTACAATTACGTCTCACCCGAAAGACGGAGCACAAGGAGGTTAAGTGACTTGCTCAGGGTCACACAATGAGTCAGTGGCTGAGGTGGGATTTGAACCGGGGACCTCCTGGTTACAAGCCCATTTCTTTAACCACTGGACCACACAGCCTCCATAGAGAGATACACACACACACACTGAGACATAGAGAGACACACACACACACTGAGACATAGAGACACACACACACACACTGAGACAGAGACACACACACACACACACACACACTGAGACATAGAGAGACACACACACACTGAGACACAGAGACACACACACACACACTGAGACATAGAAAGACACACACACACTGAGACATAGAGACACACACACACACACTGAGACATAGAAAGACACACACTGAGACACACACACACTGAGACATACAGAGACACACACACACACACTGAGACATAGAGACACACACACACACACTGAGACATAGAGAGACACACACACACACTGAGACATAGAGACACACACACACACACACTGAGACATAGAAAGACACACACTGAGACACACACACACTGAGACATAGAGAGACACACACACTGAGACACACACACATACTGAGACACACACTGAGACATGCAGACACACACACACACTGAGACACGCAGACAAACACACACATACTGACACACACTGAGACACGCAGGCACACACACAAACTGAGACACGCAGACACACACACTGAGACACACACACACTGAGACATGCAGACACAATCACACATACTGAAACACACACACACTGAGACACACACACTGACACATACACACACACACACACACTGAGACACATAGTGACACACACACACTGATACACACACACAAACACACACACACACACACCCTGTCTGGAATGTTGAGTGCAGTGAAGTCAGGAAGTGAGGTCGCCCGTCCAGTGCCAATATCTCTTCTCTCCACCAGAGTGCACTCGACATCATCGTTCTGAATGATAACATCCTTCTTCAGGATCTTCACAGCGAAGAGCTCGTCAGAGGCACACCTCCTCTCAGCCAGCATCACCTGGGAGGGTTGAATTTACACTGAAGAAACTGAGAAAGATTTCTAATTGAAACATTTGTCATTGAATTTACACTGACACTGAGAAAGGCTTCTAGCCAAAACATTTGTCATTGAATTTACACTGAGGACCCTGAGAAAGATTTCTAGTCAAAACATTTGTCATTGAATTTACATTGAAGACACTGAGGAAGACTTCTAGTCATGTGTCAATGCATTTTCATTGAAGACAATGGAAACGTTTCTTCCCTGTTTTATCTCTCACCTTCCCAAAGCTGCCCTTTCCCAGCATCATGAGGAAATTGAAATCTTCGATCCCGAAAGCAGAGGGAGTCCCGAAGAGGCTGGAGCGCTGACTCTCTGCAGTGAGGGGAGACCAGGGAAGAGGACTGGGAGATACTGCAGCGCTGGAGAGAGGGGGAAAGAGGAGAGGAGATGAGAGAGGAGACAGGAGGAGAGGAGAGGAGGAGAGGGGAGAGAGGAGAGGAGAGAGAGGAGGAGACAGGAATGGGGAGGGGAGAGAGGAGAGGGGAAGAGAGAGAGAGGGAAGATGAGAGAGAGAGGAGATGATAGAGGAGACAGGAGACAGGAGAGGAGAGAGAGAGGGGAGAAGAGAGAGAGGAAGATAGAGAGGAGAGAGGAGAGGGAGAGAGAGGAGACAGGAGACAGAAAGGGGAGAGGAGAGAAAGGAGAGAGGAGAGAGGAGAGGGGAGAGGAGAGAGGGAGGGAGAGGAGATAGGGGTGAGAGGAGAGGAGAGAGAGGAGACAGGAGAGGGGAGAGGAGAGAGAGGGAAGATAGAGAGGAGAGAGGAGAGGAGATAGGTGAGAGGGGGAGAGGAGAGAGGAGAGAGGAGACAGGAATGGGGAGAGGAGAGAGAGGGGAGATAGAGAGGAGAGAGAGACAGGTGAAAGGAGAGAGAGAGAGGAGACAGGAGAGGGGAAAGGAAAGAGAGGGAAGATAGAGAGGAGAGAGGAGATAGGTGAGAGGAGAGGAGAGAGGAGAGGGGACAGGAGAGAGAGGGAAGATAGAAAGGAGAGAGGAGAGGAGATAGAGGGAAGATAGAGAGGAGAGATGAGAAAGAGAAGAGGGGACAGGGATGAGAGAGGGAAAGGAGAGAGGATAGATGAGATGTGATTTTACTGTGGGGAGCTTTTATAAGGATGTGTCTGTCTTTCTGTAGATGGTCTACATTTACAGAATCACTTCAACGTCACTGTAGTACATTGCTTTATTGTTTACCTGGTTGCTAGGGGGTTACCAAATGGAATAATTGGTGACACTGGTAGTATAGTTTAATGTATCCCCTAGCAGTGGTCTCTCTCTCTCTCTCTCTCCCCTCCCCCCTCCCTCTCTCCTCCTCATCTCTCTCTCTCTCTCTCTCCCTCTCCGTGGGTGGTAGGAGCAGAATTTTTACACTACATGTTTTCTTATTTTTGGTTGTTGTCTCACCCGGGGTGTCGGTGGTGGGCTTTGAAAGCATCATCTAACATGAACACAGCCTTTGTCCTCTATTTAAGAGAGGTGCCACGTGTCAATAAACTAGTAGAGGAAGGGTTTTCAATAGAAATCCCCCGAGTAACCTCTGTAACCTCTGGAGAAAGAACTGGCCCCCACAAGGGAAACTAGTGTCTCCCCATTAAAAGCATTCCCTCTGGGTGTAAGAATGCCAGTATTAAACACGCCCTGCTCAACAACCCAGGACAAGTGATTGATGTAGCCGTTGCAGCGGAGACAGTGTTCCGCATGGTCAGTGAATAATTATTTATTTCTGGGGTCCCCTACAGTTTTAAAACAAAAAAACTTTTTATTTTTTTTAATAAATTGTACAATGGCTGTGTGACAGGGTAGATAGAATTCCTGCACTGAAAAGTTCACCTCCCACCAGCAGGGGGAGCAGGGGAACCTGTCCGTCCAGCAGGCTCTGGCAACTATGAGGTTAACATTACGTAGGAGTCGGCCTGTTAGGATTAACTGTGTTTTATTTTCCTTTTCTTTTCTCCTTTTTGCTTATTCTTTTGTTTGAGCACCTGCGAAAGTGCGCCTGTACTTAAGAAGGGTACCACTTGGTATCTCTGTGGCTCTGCTTATCATTGCTGATAGGCAGACCTGGACAACAACAGCCCTCTGGGCCAAAACGTGGAACTGCCCCACTAAATAAAACTGGGCACCTGTGGTGCTGTCAAAATTATCTGTGTCTCCCCGTGTGTCAGTGAATTACCCACCACCCTTCCCACCCTCCCTCTCTCTCCCCTCTCTACTATGCAAAAAGAGAGGTGGCAGGTAGGTAAGACCCATTGATAGTTTCAGCTGTAGAGACACAGGCTTCCTCCCCTCAAACCTGCTCAACACAACGTGTGTCACTCTGTGAGCCTGTGATAGGGTGCCCACCCCTTTGTGAATATTAATTTATTTATGTATGTATTTTCATTTGTATTATATTTATTGTATTATTATTAGTCTGACATTTATTAAAAGCGGTCTTATAAAATGTAGTTGGCGGGGATGGGGTTGAAGCTTCGTGGGAATGTGGCTGGAGCCTTAAAAAGGTAATTGTTTAATAGGTAATTAAGAGTCCAGCCACAGAATAAAAGACCCACTCCAGGTTCACTGAGGGAGAAGAGTTTAGAGGAGTTGAGAGCGAGAGCGAATGCTACCAGTAAGCGAACCAAGGTACTTATTTTGTAAAAGATTGTTTGCTAGTGTTTATTTTGTTTTGGCTAATGTGCCCTTTATTTTGTGTTTTGTTTAAACTGTTTGTTTGGTTTATTAAATAAAACGCTGAGTGCCGCAGTGCCTCAGTTTAGCCCCGTACGTTTTGTGTTTCGGTTTCATTTCCTGGTCTGACGTCACCACTGCAGCCCTCACTGCCACAGAGCCCAACAGAATAGAACAGAACAGAACAGAACAGAACAGAATAGAACAGAAAAGAACAGAATAGAACAGAATAGAACAGAACAGAACAGAACAGAATAGAATAGAACAGAGCAGAATAGAATAGAACAGAACAGAATAGAATAGAACAGAACAGAACAGAATAGAATAGAATAGAACAGGCATGTTCCTGCTTACTTGCATCAGTAGTTTAGGAGGTCAGAAATGACATCTTCAAGCTCTGAGCTCAAGAGAGAATGATTAAAACAGAAATGTATTCTGCAAACAGGACAACATTTTGTCAAGTAGTGATGCCATGCTGCCACCTGCTGTTTAAACCAGACAAAACAGCTAATGCAGAAAAAGAACTCCCTAATGCAAAAGGCATAACAAGCCAATGTTGAGAGCGTGGATGGTTATGCAACTGAGTCCCTATGTTGGTCATCTTGGCTCCATATTCCCTATACTTAAAAGAGGAGACTGACTCCACACAAGATCCAAAATGGAGCCACTAGCACTGGCTCACTGAATAACAGAGACCTAGAGACACAGAGACATGTACAGAGACAGAGACACCCAGAGAGACACATAGAGACATACAGACTTTTACTGTGGGATACTGTTATAAGGGTTAAATATGTTTTTCCATGCCTCTCTGTCCTTACAATGCTCCCCTGTGTTTCCACAGTGTATTACAGTTTGCTGTGTTTGTATTATGGGAACCTTTTATAAGGGTTAGTTTACCATAGTTTTTTTTTTAATATGCTTTACAATAATTGCCTATGTTTTACAATACAGTAGAGAGTCAATCATCCAATCTTTGATCAACTGTACTGTCTAACCGAACGCACCTGTAATCACGTGATGAATCACATGCTTCTGCTGCTAAAACAGCTATGAGATTTAGCTGCCAAATAAAGCACCAGCAGACTGAGTCCAATGAAAGTTACAGAATTATTCAGACACCAGAACATTAGCTGGAGCATTGTGTGCTTTGAATTGTTGCAGTTAAGCAAATTAAAACAGTCACCTGGTTCTTGATTTTTCTTCTATTTCAGCAGTAAAGGCTGGAGATCCTGTTTATGTTATTGAGCAGCGAAGAACTTTTATTTTATTCATTTCAATTACAATGCCTTAACAGCAAGTATTAAAGTATTGAAACATTTTACTGAATTTTTAAAGTTTAATGATTCCTAAAGTTCTGTAATGTGTCAAAGTTGTACTGAATTGCATTCTTTGATGATTTTCAAAGTTTGGTATATGGTACGTTTAATTACAGAATTTCATTACCTTAACTGTAAGTGTTAAAGTTTTACTGAATTGCATTAATTTAATGATTTGTAAAGCTTTGTCATTTTGTATGCTTAATACAATACAACATGTTACTAGCTATATATCATCAGAAGGTACTTGTGTACGTTAACGTTATTCTATACAAAGGTACTGTAATTGTTATTAATACCTGTTTGATTATCTATACAAATCGATTATGTGAACTAGTATCGGTCCCAGTTAGTTAGTTAGTTAGTTAGTCGATAATTGACTCTCTACTGTACTTTCAATGTGCTTTATTACACTTTGCTATAGTTTTACTATAGGGAACTTTCACAATGACACAGAGACACTGAGAGACACAGAAAGACTCAGATTTACATACCAAGACAAACAGAGTCTCAGAGACACACAGAGAGACACACACAGAGACACACAGAGGCTCAGAGACACTCCCGGAGCCCCAGTGAGTGGTACCTGCATCCTGAGCTTCAGCTCTGCCTCACTCAGGTCCTCCGTGACGGGGACGTTGTAATACTCGCCCTCCTCCTGGTTCAGCAGCCGGAACCACCCACACACGGGCCACTTGAGCAGCTCTGACACCCCGAACGACAGCGCCCCCATGAAGTCATTCCGGGAGGTGCGGTCCCAGTCCCACACCTCCACCGACAGACGCTTATCCCAGTCCACAGGCTTCAGGGAACTGGGAGGGGGAGGAGAGAAGAGATAGAGGGAAAGAGGTAGAGGGTTAATATGGGGGAGAGAGGGGGGTAGAAATGGGGAAGGGAGAGGGAGAGACAGTCCAAGGGGTTCAGGGAACTGGGAGGAGTGGGAGAGAGAAAGGGAGAGAGAGAAAGATACAGTAGATAGGCAGACAGATAGATAAACAGACAGACAGACAGACAGACAGACAGGCAGGCAGACAGACAGCTGGATTCTCACAAGGTGAAGCTCTGGTTCCAGGCTGGGTTTAGAGTGGACCGGATGGTTCTGGTTTTCTTCTTGGTCAGGTTCTTCGGGTCGGGAACCAGCTTGAGCTTCACATACGGGTCTGAGAGTCCATTTGGATCCATAGGGATGAGATTGAGAGCCTCCCCCACTGAGAGAGGAGAGAGGGGAGAGAGAGGAGAGAGAGGAGGGGAGCAAACAGGGGTTCAGGGGTGAGATTCAAAACATTTTCCACTAAGGGAGAAAGAGAGATACATGTAGTTCCTTTCCTCTGTTTCTCCTCTCTCTCTATCTCTCCTCCTCTCTCTGATCTCCCCCTCCTCTCTCCCATCCCTTCTGCTCCCCCTCTCCTCTCTTCTCTGTTTGTGTCTCTTAACTGTCACATGTAGTTCCTCTCGTCCACTCTCAGCCCCTCAGTGATGTGTATTATTCTCCCCTCTCCCTCTCCCTCTCCCTTTTACTTGTCACATGTAGTTCCTCTCCTCCACTCTCAGCCCTCACTGTGATGTGTATTCTCCCTCTCCCCTCTCCCCTCTCTCCTCTCCCCTCTCCCTTTTACCTGTCACATGTAGTTCCTCTCCTCCACTCTCAGCCCTCACTGTGATGTGTATTCTTCCTCTCTTCTCTGTGTGATCGAGGCCACACAGGTTTGGCACACTGGACACGCATCGCTTGTGAACGTTCATCTCGCAGCCTGTACAAACGCAGCGCACATGGGAGAACACACAACAAACATGGGAAACAGTACAGGACAACATATTAATATGGTATAGAACAGTATAGTAAAGTGTAGTGCGGTACAATACAGTACAAAATGTCATATATGTTTGTTGTGTGTTTCTAGGTGTTGGGTGTCTCCCTCTAATCATGTTGAGAGTGTGTTTCATTCTCTTGCACTGTTGCTGTGTAGTGGGTCTGTCATACAAAGAGTGCAATAGAATGTAATACACTCTCCACATGATTAGAGGGAGACATAAAGTACAGGACAGTATGTTATCGTATGGTACAGTACAGTAGAGTACAGAGCAGTATAGTATAGTATAGTGCAGTGTTTAGTACAGTACAGTGTTTAATATACTAGAGCTTAATGTTTAGTACAGTGTATAGTATATATTAGTGCAATACAGCTTAGTATGGTAGTGTAGAGTGCAGTATAGTGCAGCTCAATATCGCACAGTACAGTTTATCGCACAGCATAGTTTTCAGTACAGTGTATAGCATAGCAGAGTATAGTGTCGCACAGTTTGGCATAGTGGAGTATAGTGTAGTACAAGTACAGTGCAATACAGTACAGTATAGAGCAGTACTGTGTATAGTATCATAGATTATAGTGTAGTACAGTGTATAGTATAATGTTCAGCACAGTGTATTGTACAGTAGAGTATAGTGTAGTACAGTGTATAGTATAGTGTAGTACAGTTCAGTATTGTAGTGTACAGCTCAGTATAGTAGCATAGTGTAGTGTTCAGTGCAGTGTATGGTATAATAAATGTATAATGCAGTGTATAGTCTAGTTCAATACAGTACAGTGTACAGTATATACTAGTATAGTGTACAGTACAATGTATAGTGCTGTATATTACAGTATAGTTTAGTGTGCAGTACAGTGTATAGTATAGGACAGTGAAGTGTAGTGCAGTACATTGTACAATGCAGTACAGTGTGCAGTATGGTGGTGTACATTGCAGTACAGTGTGCAGTATGGTACTGTACAGTGCAGTACAGTGTGCAGTATGGTAGTGTACAGTGCAGTATAGCGCAGTACAGTGTGCAGTATGGTGGTGTACAGTGCAGTATAGCAGTACAGTGTGCAGTATGGCAGTGTACAGTGCAGTATAGCGCAGTACGGCAGTGTACAGTGCAGTATGGCAGTGTACAGTGCAGTATAAGCGCAGTACAGTGTGCAGTATGGCAGTGTACAGTGCAGTATAGCGAAAGTACAGTGTGCAGTATGGCAGTGTACAGTGCAGTATAGCGCAGTACAGTGTGCAGTATGGCAGTGTACAGTGCAGTATAGCGCAGTACAGTGTGCAGTATGGCAGTGTACAGTGCAGTATAGCGCAGTACAGTGTGCAGTATGGCAGTGTACAGTGCAGTATAGCGCAGTACAGTGTGCAGTATGGTAGTGTACAGTGCAGTATAGCACAGTACAGTGTGCAGTATGGCAGTGTACAGTGCAGTATAGCGCAGTACAATGTGCAGTATGGCAGTGTACAGTGCAGTATAGAGCAGTACAGTGTGCAGTATGGTAGTGTACAGTGCAGTATAGCACAGTACAGTGTGCAGTATGGCAGTGTACAGTGCAGTATAGCGCAGTACAGTGTGCAGTACACGGTGCAGTAGTTTATAGTATAGTACAGTGTGCCCGCAGACAGCAATTTTTAGTTGGGCCAACATTGGTCTTACATCGGCAGTTTGGTTGGCCCTACGTTGACAACTGACGGTGAGTCAATGTTACAACGTGGCCAACGTTGGCATTTAGTCATTATCCTCAGGTGGACCAGTGTTGCGCCAACGCCATATTCAGTGCTATAGGTCGGGCCAGTGTTGGTGCAATGTTGTTTTTGTTGGTTAGGAAACTGAGCCAACGTTGTCATATATTTGTTTTTTAGTATTATTTCACTTCCATGACTAACAAGCCCTGTCCTGCTGCAGACATGGCCATGCCTGCCTGATTACTTCACAGCCTGTTCTGATGAATAGAGTTTCTGTTTAAAGGAGCTCAGGTTGTTTTCCTCATTAGATATTGAATGCAAAGAGACATCTTCTGAGATAAAAACATTTGTACTCATATCAAACTAGAAGAAACAAACACTTTTGCAAATGCAACATTACGTTATTATTTTGAATAATAGAATAACAATAATAATAATTTTCTTTTTCATGCTCTCAACGAGTTTTGCATTCTACTTGTTATCTTTAGAGGCGGGGGAATTTCTCAAAAAAAAATAAATACTGTATCAGAAAATCTGATACAGTATTTAGATGGAAAAAAATAGATTTGTGAGTTAACAATAAAATGGAGATACCGCATTCATACCAGTGTAACTTTTTTTCTTGTAACTTTTTCCTCATCCACAAAAGCAAAACTTTTGCTACAAAAGATTTTTCTTATAATTATTTTTTTCTAGACATTTCTAGTAATTATAAATTGGGGTATGTAAACTTTTAACTGCAACTGTATATATATATATATATATATATATATGCTTTACATATTTACACGTAGCTCAGTTATTATTTTTTACTGAAAAAACAGAAACTATTGTAATTTGAATACATTTTGACAAATGTTGTCTCTTTTTACAGAGACAACCGCAAGAACCGTTGTTTTGTCGTGTATTTGTTCAACATGGCTTCCATTCACTAACAGCTTGTAGTTGGCTTTATTTCTACATCAGAAACAAGGGGGGCAAACTTTGATATGAATCGCCCCCCCCCCCCCCGCCCACCCCCACCATCGACCGAGAAGCACTCATCTCACTGCCACTGAACACAGACGGGCCGTAGAAATTAAAATGAATGAACAACGTTTAAACACAATCTATACTTGTTTCTTTTAAAACTGTTAAACCAGAATAACACTTTGAAATAAAAACACTCAGTGCTATAGACGCACTTCCTTTGCTCAACCATGGGTGTAAAGTTTTAACCATCACTAGAGTTTAGAGCATATTCCAATCTTACATAAAGAGTTTCTTAAACTAATTTAACAATAGACATGAACACTATTTACATTTGTTAGGAGGCTTTTCTGACGGTCCTACCTGAAATGTTAAACATAAACAAAGGAGAGTTTTGAACATGAATTACCTGGAAACACTTCAATCTATGGGGGCAATCAGTGACGATACATGCCGCTTCTATCTCTCTCTGCTGGCACCCACGGGCACCCCTCATACTCCCTGTCTGCCACCCCAGAAGACCCCGTGCCCCCCCCCCCACACACACTACCACTCTGGGTCTATAACGGTACAGAGCTCGAGAGCAGATTCAGTTTGCTGATTGTTGGGTCAACGTTGGCTCTTGGCCAACCAAGCCTACCATAAACCAACGTTGGGCCAATCTAGTTTGCTGACTGGGCAGTATGGTAGTGTACAGTGCAATATAGTGCAGTGTATAGTGCAGTAGAGTACAGTGTGTATTATGGTAGTTTACAGTGCAGTCTATTGCAGTACAGTGTACAGTACAGTACAGTGTGCAATATGGTGCTGTACAGTACAGTATGCAGTGTAGTAGTGTACAGTGCAGTATATCACAGTACAGTGTACAGTATACAGACATGCTCAAATTTGTTGGTACCCTTACAGCTCATTGAAATAATGCTTCATTCCTCTTGAAAAGTGATGAAATTAAAAGCTATTTTATCATGTATACTTGCATGCCTTTGGTATGTCATAGAATAAAGCAAAGAAGCTGTGAAAAGAGATGAATTATTGCTTATTCTACAAAGATATTCTAAAATGGCCTGGACACATTTGTTGGTACCCCTTAGAAAAGATAATAAATAATTGGATTATAGTGATATTTCAAACTAATTAGTTTCTTTAATTAGTATCACACATGTCTCCAATCTTGTAATCAGTCATTCAGGCTATTTAAATGGAGAAAAGTAGTCACTGTGTTGTTTGGTATCATTGTGTGCACCACACTGAACATGGACCAGAGAAAGAACCAAGGATAACTGCCAAAGAGATACAAGCTGAACTCCAAGGTGAAGGTACGTCAGTTTCTGATCGCACCATCCATCCGCTTTTTGAGCTTAAAGTGGGCTCCATGGAAGAAGACCCAGGAGGACTCCACTTTTGACAGAAAACATAAAAAAGCCAGACTGGAATTTGCTAAAATGCATATTGACAAGCCACAATCCTTCTGGGAGAATGTCCTTTGGACAGATGAGTCAAAACTGGAGCTTTTTGGCAAGTCACATCAGCTCTATGTTCACAGACTAAAAAATGAAGCTTTCAAAGAAAAGAACACCATACCTACAGTGAAACATGGAGGAGGCTCGGTTATGTTTTGGGGCTGCTTTGTTGCGCCTGGCACAGGGTGCCTTGAATCTGTGCAGGGCACAATGAAATCTCAAGACTATCAAGGCATTCTGAGCCAAACGTACTGCCCAGTGTCAGAAAGCTCTGTCTCAGTCGCAGGTCATGGGTCCTCCAACAGGATAATGACCCAAAACACACAGCTAAAAGCACCCAAGAATGGATAAGAACAAAACATTGGACTATTCTGAAGTGGCCTTCTATGAGTCCTGATCTGAATCCTATCGAACATCTATGGAAAGAGCTGAAACTTGCAGTCTGGAGAAGGCACCCATCAAACCTGAGACAGCTGAAGCAGTTTGCTCAGGAAGAGTGGGCCAAACTACCTGTTAACAGGTGCAGAAGTCTCATTGAGAGCTACAGAAAATGTTTGATTGCAGTGACTGCCTCTAAAGGTTGTGCAACAAAATATTAGGTTAGCGGTCCCATCATTTTTGTCCATGCCATTTTCATTTGTTTTATTATTTACAATATTATGTTGAATAAAAAATCAAAAGCAAAGTCTGATTTCTATTAAATTATGGAATAAACAATGGTGGATGCCAATTACTTTTGTCAGTTTCAAGTTATTTCAGAGAAAATTGTGCATTCTTCGTTTTTTGTGGAGGGGTACCAACAAATTTGAGCACGTCTGTAATAGAGCACAGTGTGCAGTATGGTGGCGTACAGTGCAGTACAGTGTATAGTACAGTGTGCAATATTGTGGTGTACAGTGCAGTACAGTGTATAGTACAGTGTGCAATATTGTGGTGTACAGTGCAGTACAGTGTATAGTACAGTGTGCAGTATGGTGGTGTACAGTGCAGTACAGTGTATAGTACAGTGCAGTGTGCAGTATGGTGGTGTACAGTGCAGTACAGTGTATAGTACAGTACAGTGTGTTTCCTCACTTGAGCAGCGCATGCCCTGGTGCACCAGTCCGTACAGCAGGGAGCCGCAGTGATCACAGAACGTGGGGGAGCTGTACGTGTGGTTCTTGAACTTGTGCTTACTGCGGAGATCCTGAAACACAGAGACACAGAGAGAAGAGAAAGGAAAGAGAAGAGAGAGAGGAGAGAGGAGTGAGAGGAGTGAGAGAGGAGAGGGGAGAGAGGAGTGAGGAGAGAGGAGTGAGAGGAGGAGAGAGGAGTGAGGAGGAGTGAGGAGAGAGGAGAGATGAGTGAGAAAGGCACGAGAGAGGGCTTCATGCTTTCTATTTTTAATTATATTTTCTATTAATTCTCTGTTTTATTTTCCTCTAACATGATTCAATGTCTCTCCCCTATCCTTTCCCCTATCTCTTTTCCTATCCCCTCCACTCTCTCTGTCTGTTTCTCCTTGACCTCCTTTCCTAATCTCTCATGCTCTCTCTATCCTGACGCTCCGGAGAGAGACAAACTGCATCTCTGAAACCAGAACAGCTACTCCACTTTCCTGCTGCCTTCTGTCACCTTCCATCTCTCTCCTCCCCCTCTCCCCTCTCCCCTATTTCCATATTGCTCTCTCTCCTCTCTCCTCCATCTTTATTCCCCCTCAGTTCAATTCAACTCAAATTCAAATACAAATAGGCTTATCAACATGACAAATCATACAAGCATTGCTAAAGTGAATACAGCGAATGTACAGGAATATTGACCATTTCTTTATATATGAAACTTGCAGTTTGAAGAGAGCAGATGTATTGAAAGCCTCTACTCTGCACTTCCAATGAGGAGGCTGCAGGCTGTCATATCACACTGGGCACACGTTTCTCACACCTCTCTCTCCTCTCTCCCTCTCTCTCCTTGGTGAAAGAGGGGAGAGGGGACATGGGGGAAGGGGGGGCATGACCTTTCCAATACTGACCTCTGGTTTGGGTCCCTTGTGGGCTCCCGGACAGGTGAACGTGACAAACTCGTGACAGCGCTTGTGAACCACGAAACTGCAGACTGAGCGAGAGGGGGAGAGTAGAGAGAGGAGAGAGGGGATAGAGAAGAGAAAGGAGAGGGGAGTGAGGAGAGAGGGGAGATAGAGGAGATAAAGGAGAGAGGGGATAGAGGAGAGAGGAGAGAGGAGAGTGTAGAGAGAGGAGAAAGAGGAGAGAGGAGAGAGGGGATAGAGAAGAGAAAGGAGAGGGGAGTGAGGAGAGAGGAGAGATAGAGGAGAGAGAGGGGGTGAGGAGAGGGAGGGATAGAAGAGAGGAGAGCAGAAAGAGAGGAGAGAGGAGATAGAGGAGAGAAAGTAGAGAGGGGATAGAGGAGAAAGGAGAGAGGAGATAGAGGATAGAAAGGAGAGAGGGGATAGAGGAGAGAAAAGAGAGAGGAGAGAGGAGAGAGAGGTGAGGGGATAGAGGAAAGGAGAGAGGAGAAAGGAGAGGGGAGAGTGAAGAGAGAGGGGATAGAGGAGAGAAAGGAGAGGGGAGAGAGAGGAGAGAAAGGAGAGAGGAGAGAGAGGAGAGGACAGAGGGGACAAGGAGAATGGGAGAGAGAGAAGAGGGGGATAGAGGAGAGAAAGGAGAGAGGAGAAAGAGGAGAAAGGAGAGGGGGAGAGATAAAGGCTTGTTATAATAATAATAATAATAATAATATGTAATGTCCTATTCTCACTTTCATCCTCTCGACTGGCCTAGCTTTCTTTCTCTCCTTCTTTCTCTCTTTCCTCTCTGGCTAAAAATAACATATGAGGCATTCCCATGGCAACCTATGTCTCCCGGCAACCTGGAACGAGCAACCAGTGCTGTCGGCAACCCCCTCTTCCCCTCCCCCTCGCCTCCCCTTCCTCTCCCACCTCCCCCTGCTCTGATCCAACCCTGACACTGCAGCCAAGCAAAAACACAAGCAGCCTGTCAGGGACATCCATCCCCATTCAAAACCGGAGCTATCAGTGAGAGGAAAAGCACAGAGAGGTATGGTAAAACAATTTAAAAAAACAAACCATAGTAAACTAACCCTTATAAGAGTGTCCCACAGTAAAAGCACAGCACATTGTAATAAAGCACAGTGAAAGCAATGTAGAATAAGAAATGGCAATGAATTGTTTAATGGGAATTGGATAAGAGGTGTTGAAGACCTTCGTTAGGTAAGAGAATGAGGTGTCCTGGTAAAGTCTATTAAAATGATTTACAGTGTGTGGAATAACTTCTTGTGTTCTCAAGATGGGAAAGTGGGACAGATGTGCAGACAGACAGACACCCCCTATATCCCCATAATATGATACTCTCAATAACTTCTGCTAAATAATGTTAATAGCCAGTGTCATGCCAATGGGATCAGCAGCTCTCCAGATACATGTTGAAATGTGTGATGCGTGACGCATGCGTACGACAGTCTGCACTACATCCCCTCCGCAGGGGGGCTCCTCACCAGCGGGGAGTTCTTTGGAAGCAGGATAACACTGGATACCCTGAGACTTAATGACCCGTCGCTCCTACCTAATCTGCACTGCCAGGATTTTGCAGATCTCTTGTTTTCCTATTTGAAAGGTGCTCATGTTATATTTAATATTGAAGTTGTTTTAATTGTATTGGCAAACACCTTTACAACTTTTTCTCGCTCTCTTTCTCTCATTCTCTTTCTCTATTTATTTAATTATTTCATTCTTTTTTTACTCAATTATTTCTATTGATCATATTTTTTTTTATTTTTTTTCTTTCCTTCACCCGTGTTCTTTCTTTAAGACAGCCACACAGACACACACCTGCACTATATTCATAGAATTCTAGACTCTCACCTTGGCACTGGAACCCTTGCTTTCCGATCCCCCTGTTTGAAATGAGACACGCATTAATAAATGACACAGAAAACGTGCTACACAGGCCAGTCAGGGGATCAGCACAGTGTGCTCTCAATAAAGGGGTGGCCTAAACTACTGAATGGATAAAGAATTTCTTGTAACAAATGAATACTATATTGTTCATTTAAAGTTATTGTAGCTAAATACATTCACCATATATGACTCAAATGTGCTGTATTAATACATGGTATCTGCTGCTACACCAGGGTAAAGAAATCTCTGTTTGCACAAGCTATGCTTTCAGATCGTGCTGCACTTCCTTGGTCACCTGGAGGGTGAAACTGCACCCTGTCCACGGCTTCTTTCATTAACCAATGTTGGTTCACCTATTGACTGACACACAGCCAGCCAGTGACCTGGAAGACCCTGCTGACCTAGGAAGTGCGAGTGTAATAGATTTCCAGACCCTCGACTCTCCCTACACCCCCACCCGACCTCTCCGCTCCTCCTGCACTAGAAGACTGGCTGTACCTCCTCTACGCTCCCCTGCCTCCAGAGCCCACTCCTTCTCCACCCTCGCCCCGCAGTGGTGGAATGACCTTCCTACGGATGTCAGGACTGCCCAGTCCCTGACCACCTTCCGGCGCCTCCTCAAGACACACCTCTTCAGACAACACCTGTAAAACTCAGGTTCCCTTCTGGACAATATAGCACTCTGACTTTAATACACTTTAACTTGCACTTATATGCTCCATAGTTTATTATATTTAATCCTGCAGTTAACCCAATCTGCAGTATTTTGTATTTCACCTGCACTCATATCTAACTGTAGGACATATTCCCTGAATATGATGATACATGACCGTGTATTAGAAATGTAACTGGATTCATTAATGAAACTGTGTGTCTTGAGAAACAGGCCACACTGCTGTGTCTTGAGAAGGGGGTCCCTTGGTTTCTGACAGACATACTGAACTATGTGACCCACTGATTAGAGGACCGGCGCCTGGACTGGATTAGGCTGAGCGGACAGTTGAATTACGTACAGATAATTCACACGTGCAACAACAATCATTTTGATGCAAGGAAAAAACATAACCTAGCGATGTCCCAGTGGAAAAGGACATTAAAACACCAAAGGACTGTGAGTTTAAAAAAAGGCAAGATACACAAATTATCTCATGAAAGTGGCTAGTTAGCAGAGTGAGAAAGACTATAAATATCCAAGCAAAACTAAACATTTTGCATTCCACATCGAATGCTAAATAAGGTGCTGTCATTCTACTAAGCAAAGCTGCAACTCCAGGACTCTGCCTAGAAACGGAACCAAGACGGGACTCTGCCTGAAAACGGACCCAAGAAGAGGAAGCAAGCTGCAAGCGAGTCAATGACCACAAGCAACGAGACGGAGGCCTGGCTGGAGGAATGCCGTAAAACTTACAGAGACTGTTATCAGACAAACCAGTCTGGGTCTGCTGTACACCTAAAACCACAGTATCCAAAAGAAACTGTGCCCTGCTACCTGCGTAGCTAAAAGATTCAGTGAAGAGGACAGAGCGGACGGGCGCTGCTGTGGATCCTATACCGAGGACTGAAGACCTTGTTGCAGCTGTTTGTTGATTCTATTGAGAATTGAAAGCTTTGTTGCCGAGTTTGATCCAATGTGGGATTGAAGACTTCGTTGCTGAAAGGAGAGTTTTTGTACTGGACACTTCAACAGATTGAGTTTCCAAAACAGCGGACCAAAAGTCTAAGCTTCAAGGAACTGTTGAGTATAATTCCAGTTGCATTTTCCTTTTATGGAACTAAATTAATTAATTGTAACACATTCACATAGAATTGAACTGTTAATTATTTAGTTTGCACACTTTGCGTGTGAAATAACTTTTATGAAACTTGATGAAGTAACTATAAGTAATCTACCTCATATTGTTGTATGAAGAATTTCTTTAAAAGTAAACTTGCCCTACACTTAATCTATATACCATTAATAAGCTTAATGTGATATATTCTAAGATTGTCTGCATCATCTCAGTTGAGGCTGTGTGCTTGGATGTGGGCGTGTGTGTGCGTGTGTGTGAGCAAACTACTACGTCACAGCCTGCTTGCTTGCTCGAGTGCGGCTGGTGTGTGAGGAGACAGGCGATGTCATATTTTAATTTCCTGCTAGTCAAGTTAAGGCAGTGAGAGTTTTTGAATTGTGTTTTGTGCATAGAGACTAGGACTTTACTTTCTGACTTTTCTGATTTCTGTTTATTATTGTGTAATAAAATACTACTATTGATTAAACATTCCTTGTGTCTGCGCGTGAATGTGTGTTCATAGTAAATCCTCGATCTTTATAACACGTCAATTAAATATTATTAATAAGAGAACTAATCAACCCAGATAAACATTAAATTATCAATTATTGAATTGTTCCTACATAACCCTGATGTAACTATCAACACTGTTACCTGCTCTTCAACTGCCCCTATATCAAATCGTACTGTGTTTTGTATTTGCTCTTATTAGGACTAAATTCATTGTATTTTGTATCTTGATCTTAATTGTACTGTAATTCTTGTTATGTATTTTTTATATACAAATGTAAATCACCCTGGGTAAGGGTGTCTGCTAAGAAATAAATAATAATAATAGTACTAATTTCCTGTGAGTAAGGCATGGAAAGTGGGAACTTTCTTTAACTCAGTGTAGTAGCAGATATAACATGAAAATCCATGTTTGCGCTAACATACGCTGTACACAGACCTGTGAACTGCATATAGAGTGGGGTGCTGACCCGACTCAGGTAAACTCTGTAAGAGTGCTGTACGCAGACCTGTGAACTGCATATAGAGTGGGGTGCTGACCTGACTCAGGTAAACTCTGTAAGAGTGCTGTACGCAGACCTGTGAACTGCATATAGAGTGGGTGCTGACCGACTCAGGTAAACTCTGTAAGAGTGCTGTACGCAGACCTGTGAACTGCATATAGAGTGGGGTGCTGACCTGACTCAGGTAAACTCTGTAAGAGTGCTGTACGCAGACCTGTGAACTGCATATAGAGTGGGGTGTTGACCCGACTCAGGTAAACATATGATTGTGTATACACTCCATTCATTGATGGGTTCTCTGAATTGAAGTTGCAAATTATATAATATTAAATGAACCAAGGTTGTTGTTTAGTTCAATTGTATTGATTCAACATGTAATATAAAAAATGTAGTTCAGAGTAGTCCTTGTCCAAAATGTTCTCAAGGTGGATCAGCTTTGCAGTTGCTGTACCTGGATGATGAAACATAAGATTAAAAACGGGATAAGATTAAAAATCGTCACCTTTTAGTGTCCCGGGAAGGCATATTGAATTCCCAGGACACCTTCCTCAAAACCGGGATGAACACCCTAGAAGGGGACAAACTGTTCACTGTATTCATTTTGTGTTTATTTATTTTTTAAACGTTTGCGCATAGCAAGCACTCACCATATAAAGTCGGTGCAGTGGCTGCAGAAAGTGGGCTGCTTGAAGAAGCGGGGGATGAACTGGTGGTTCTTCACCTCCATCACGTTCTTCTGCTTCAGAGCCCCCCGGCGCTGGAACACGTTGGCCCCCACGCCCGGGTTCAGGCTGCCGGGTGCCGTCAAACTGGAGACCGAGGCTGCAGAGGCAGGCAGGCTTGACAGCTGGGCCATGGCGATGCTTCAATCCACTCCGCTTTACAAACCTCTTCTGTGAATAATTGAGAATATAACCAGTATACCATACAGGTCTGTAGCTATGCTAGCAATCCCAATTGAGAATATAACCAGTATATCATACAGGTCTGTAGCTGTGCTAGCAATCCCAATTGAGAATATAACCAGTATACCATACAGGTCTGTAGCTGTGCTAGCAATCCCAATTGAGAATATAACCAGTATATCATACAGGTCTATAGCTATGCTAGCAATCCCAATTGAGAATATAACCAGTATATCATACAGGTCTGTAGCTATGCTAGCAATCCCAATTGAGAATATAACCAGTATATCATACAGGTCTGTAGCTATGCTAGCAATCCCAATTGAGAATATAACCAGTATATCATACAGGTCTGTAGCTGTGCTAGCAATCCCAATTGAGAATATAACCAGTATACCATACAGGTCTGTAGCTATGCTAGCAATCCCAATTGAGAATATAACCAGTATATCATACAGGTCTGTAGCTGTGCTAGCAATCCCAATTGAGAATATAACCAGTATATCATACAGGTCTGTAGCTGTGCTAGCAATCCCAATTGAGAATATAACCAGTATATCATACAGGTCTGTAGCTATGCTAGCAATCCCAATTGAGAATATAACCAGTATATCATACAGGTCTGTAGCTATGCTAGCAATCCCAATTGAGAATATAACCAGTATATCATACAGGTCTACAGTGCCTTGAAAGTATTCGCCCCCCTTGAACTTTGCGACCTTTTGCCACATTTCAGGCTTCAAACATAAAGATATGAAACTGTAATTTTTGAAGAATCAACAACAAGTGGGACACAATCATGAAGTGGAACGAAATTTATTGGATATTTCAAACTTTTTAACAAATAAAAACTGAAAAATTGGGCGTGCAAAATTATTCAGCCCCTTTACTTTCAGTGCAGCAAACTCTCTCCAGAAGTTCAGTGAGGATCTCTGAATGATCCAATGTTGACCCTAAATGACTAATGATGATAAAACAGAATCCACCTGTGTGTAATCAAGTCTCAGTATAAATGCACCTGCACTGTGATAGTCTCAGAGGTCCGTTTAAAGCGCAGAGAGCATCATGAAGAACAAGGAACACACCAGGCAGGTCCGAGATACTGTTGTGGAGAAGTTTAAAGCCGGATTTGGATACAAAAGATTTCCCAAGCTTTAAACATCCCAAGGAGCACTGTGCAAGCGATAATATTGAAATGGAAGGAGTCTCAGACCACTGCAAATCTACCAAGACCTGGTCGTCCCTCTAAACTTTCAGCTCATACAAGGAGAAGACTGATCAGAGATGCAGCCAAGAGGCCCATGATCACTCTGGATGAACTGCAGAGATCTACAGCTGAGGTGGGAGACTCTGTCCATAGGACAACAATCAGTCGTATACTGCACAAATCTGGCCTTTATGGAAGAGTGGCAAGAAGAAAGCCATTTCTTAAAGATATCCATAAAAGTGTCGTTTAGTTTGCCACAAGCCACCTGGGAGACACACCAAACATGTGGAAGAAGGTGCTCTGGTCAGATGAAACCAAAATCGAACTTTTTGGCAACAATGCAAAACGTTATGTTTGGCGTAAAAGCAACACAGCTCATCACCTGAACACACCATCCCCACTGTCAAACATGGTGGTGGCAGCATCATGGTTTGGGCCTGCTTTTCTTCAGCAGGGACAGGGAAGATGGTTAAAATTGATGGGAAGATGGATGGAGCCAAATACAGGACCATTCTGGAAGAAAACCTGATGGAGTCTGCAAAAGACCGAGACTGGGACGGAGATTTGTCTTCCAACAAGACAATGATCCAAAACATAAAGCAAAATCTACAATGGAATGGTTCACAACAAACATATCCAGGTGTTAGAATGGCCAAGTCAAAGTCCAGACCTGAATCCAATCGAGAATCTGTGGAAAGAACTGAAAACTGCTGTTCACAAATGCTCTCCATCCAACCTCACTGAGCTCGAGCTGTTTTGCAAGGAGGAATGGGCAAAAATTTCAGTCTCTCGATGTGCAAAACTGATAGAGACATACCCCAAGCGACTTACAGCTGTAATCGCAGCAAAAAGGTGGCGCTACAAAGTATTAACTTAAGGGGCTGAATAATTTTGCACGCCCAATTTTTCAGTTTTTTATTTGTTAAAAAAGTTTGAAATATCCAATAAATTTCGTTCCACTTCATGATTGTGTCCCACTTGTTGTTGATTCTTCACAAAAAATTACAGTTTCATATCTTTATGTTTGAAGCCTGAAATGTGGCAAAAGGTCGCAAAGTTCAAGGGGGCCGAATACTTTCGCAAGGCACTGTATGCTAGCAATCCCAGTTGAGAATATAACCAGTATATCATACAGGTCTGTAGCTGTGCTAGCAATTCCAATTGAGAATATAACCAGTATATCATACAGGTCTGTAGCTATGCTAGCAATCCCAATTGAGAATATAACCAGTATATCAAACAGGTCTGTAGCTATGGTAGCAATCCCAATTGAGAATATAACCAGTATATCATACAGGTCTGTAGCTGTGCTAGCAATTCCAATTGAGAATATAACCAGTATATCATACAGGTCTGTAGCTATGCTAGCAATCCCAATTGAGAATATAACCAGTATATCAAACAGGTCTGTAGCTATGGTAGCAATCCCAATTGAGAATATAACCAGTATATCATACAGGTCTGTAGCTGTGCTAGCAATCCCAATTGAAATATAGTCTGTTCACTATCCCTCAGTTAGGAGTTAACATGGATGGTTTTGCGGTACCGACAGTATCTTGGGAAACTTCCAAAATGTTCAAAATACAATGAAAGGGTTTATCCTAACCAGATAATAAACACAGTATACACATGCAATAATAACAGTAACAATGATACTATGCTAGAATTAAAGCAAGGCTAAAGATTTGAGTTGGCTGAAACCGGTTGAGTTATACCGCATGCAGTCAGAATAAACGACATTTAACTTTATAATAGAAACTCAAAATGGTTTTATATATATATATATATATATATATATATATATATATATATATATATATATATATATATATATATATATATATATATATATATATACACTGCTGTGCAAAAGTCTTAGACATGTTGCATTTTTCTACTCTGATGCATTATGAGCATCAACAATTTACTCAAAGCCTCCACTAGTGTTTTCTACTATTATAACAACCTTGACTTGCATAAAGAAGGAAAAACATTGTGAGTGAAATAGCTCGCATCACTTGATTTTCAAGAAGTGGTATCCAAAGCAAAATCAACAAGCATAGAGAAACATCATCTGTAATTGACAAACCCAGGACTGGAAGACCCGAAAAGCTGTCTAACAAGGATGAGCAATACTTGAAGATAATATCCTTAAGGAATAGAAAGATGACAAGCGTTGAATTGACAACAGAATTGGCAGAAGGCACAGGTGTCGTTGTCCATCCATCAACAGTCCAAAGCACCTTTGACCATTGTTCCATAGTCCAATGTCTGTGTTCTTGTGCAGATTTTAGCTTTTCAGTCTTGTTCCCCTTTCTTACCGACACCTGTGCCTTCTGCCAGTACTCATATAGTAGGGCCAACTGCAGAACATAAGAACATAAGAACATAAGAACATAAGAACGTTTACAAATGAGAGGAGGCCCCATGCGGCCCATCTTGCTCGTTTGGTTGTTAGTAGCTTATTGATCCTAGAATCTCATCAAGCAGCTTCTTGAAGGATCCCAGGGTGTCAGCTTCAACAACATTACTGGGGAGTTGGTTCCATACCCTCACAATTCTTTGTGTAAAAAAGTGCCTCCTATTTTCTGTTCTGAATGCACCTTTATCTAATCTCCATTTGTGACCCCCTGTTTCTTTTATCAGGTCAAAAAAGTCCCCAGAACAGTGCTCTCCTACACTGACAAGGACTCAAACACTTAGTGCTAAAGATTGCTTTACTTTTTTCAAACACTCAGAAACCAAGTATGTCATTGTATCTCTTAGAAGCAGCCCGATAGTAAAGCAGCAGTGTCCACTCAGTACCTACACCAACAGCCGCCTGTATAATACCAGCAGTGTCCACTCAGTACCTACACCAACAGCCACCTGTATAATACCAGCAGTGTTCACTCAGTACCTACACCAACATCCACCTGTATAATACCAGCAGTGTTCACTCAGTACCTACACCAACAGCCGCCTGTATAATACCAGCAGTGTTCACTCAGTACCTACACCAACAGCCACCTGTATAATACCAGCAGTGTTCACTCAGTACCTACACCAACAGCCGCCTGTATGATACCAGCAGTGTCCACTCAGTACCTACACCAACAGCCGCCTGTATAATACCAGCAGTGTTCACTCAGTACCTACACCAACAGCCACCTGTATAATACCAGCAGTGTTCACTCAGTACCTACACCAACAGCCACCTGTATAATACCAGCAGTGTTCTCAGTACCTACACCAACAGCCGCCTGTATAATACCAGCAGTGTTCACTCAGTACCTACACCAACAGCCACCTGTATAATACCAGCAGTGTTCACTCAGTACCTATACCAACAGCCACCTGTATGATACCAGCAGTGTTCACTCAGTACCTACACCAACAGCCACCTGTATAATACCAGCAGTGTTCACTCAGTACCTACACCAACAGCCACCTGTATAATACCAGCAGTGTTCACTCAGTACCTACACCAACATCCACCTGTATAATACCAGCAGTGTTCACTCAGTGCCTACACCAACAGCCACCTGTATAATACCAGCAGTGTCAGCCGTGCAGTCCCCTCGATCGCTCGGAGGTCATTCGAATTAACCACACCGGTATATTACAGGAAGTCTGCAGGTAGCAAAAGTGGTTTAATTTAGCAACGAGATCCTTTCACTTACAAGACCAACAGCAATTACTATAAAAGAAATAATAATAATGAAGAAGAAGAAGAAGAGTAATAGTAATATTAATAATATTGATCATCTAGAATTAATAACTCAACATTAACTTTTGAATGTAATACATGATTGTAACTCTTGCATATATATGTAAACCATCGATATCTGCTTTTAATAAAGATGAATATAAATTCGAAATATCGTTTTCTTAAACTAGAACGTTACAGTAACACGGATATATGTTACTGTACTATCATACTATAGATGTAGCATAGTATATATTTTTTAAAATATTATGTAACTTGTATTCCAGAATACTATTAACAAGGCTGTTCGCGAGTAACCTAATCATAGGCAAGATATAGATGTGCTGTTCAGCTTCAAAACGCTTTAAAATAGTTTCCAATCCTGCACGTAGTTGTAACTATTTAGAAGACAGAAGATAATTTAGACCAATGTAAAGGGAAAAAAGTTCGATTTTTAGCTACAAACGAATGTATTAATTAGCTTTTTCAAGCTGCTAAATATTACAGTCCATCCTATATAATCAGTTAAAACGACAGATCAAATTA
Source organism: Huso huso (assembly GCA_036884735.1). NCBI lineage: Eukaryota > Metazoa > Chordata > Actinopteri > Acipenseriformes > Acipenseridae > Huso > Huso huso. The sequence continues at coordinate 7,231,608 of CM072704.1, read as the reverse complement.
CGTACCTAGTTAGCAAATGTATATTACGTGTATTTTCTAATAAGCTTATACTGAAAAGTAATACGGCTCTAACGATAATCAAAATCCAGCTTTAACAGATTTTATCAAACAAAAAATGGTTAATTTCTACCTTAAACCAAGTAATATGAAAAACAAATATGCAATTAAGAGAGAGAGAGAGAGAGAGAGAGAGAGAGAGGAGCGCACCGGTAATGTGTCTTTCCAACAGGTTCATGAGATTGTGTTGTCTGAACACGGCTACATCATTTTGGCTGTATGTAGACTCTTGTTCTCCCTCTCGGTTGCGGCGGTGTTCGTGCAGTCGAAACAGATTCAGATCAGACGGTGGGCTGTCTGGTGAAAATTGCAGCCTGACTTTGATTTCGAGTCCTCGTCAATACATGCAGGGAAAAAAATAAGTAAATTCTGACTTAATCCAGTAGCGAGTTTGTAAGACGCAACGTGATACACTGTAGAGTCCGCGCTGGTTCAATTCCGAGCCGCAAAGACAGCGAGAGAAACCGAAGAGTCTGGGCAATGATACAAGAAACTAAGATTTGGATACCAGGGAGCGAGGGAGTGGTCGAGAGATGAAAAATAGCCTGAAACAGTGAGAGGGAAGGAGAGAGGGAGGGAGGCAGGGAGGGAGGAGTCAATGCTAACCTATTTTTCCTTTCTAGATTTTTCACCAGAAAAATCAGCATGTGTGCGAGAAACCCCTTATAAAAGTCCCACAGTGAAAGCACAGCACAGTGTGATAAAGCACAGTGAAAGCACAGCACAGTGTGATAAAGCACAGTGAAAGCACAGCACAGTGTAATAAAGCACAGTGAAAGCACAGCACAGTGTGATAAAGCACAGTGAAAGCACAGCACAGTGTAATAAAGCACAGTGAAAGCACAGCACATTGTAATAAAGCACAGTGAAAGCACAGCACAGTGTAATAAAGCACAGTGAAAGCACAGCACAGTGTGATAAGCACAGGGAAAGCACAGCACATTGTAATAAAGCACAGTGAAAGCACAGCACAGTGTAATAAAGCACAGTGAAAGCACAGCACAGTGTAATAAAGCACAGTGAAAGCACAGCACAGTGTGATAAAGCACAGTGAAAGCACAGCACAGTGTGATAAAGCACAGTGAAAGCACAGCACAGTGTGATAAAGCACAGTGAAAGCACAGCACAGTGTAATAAAGCACAGTGAAAGCACAGCACAGTGTGATAAAGCACAGTGAAGCACAGCACAGTGTAATAAAGCACAGTGAAAGCACAGCACAGTGTGATAAAGCACAGTGAAAGCACAGCACAGTGTGATAAAGCACAGTGAAAGCACAGCACAGTGTAATAAAGCACAGTGAAAGCATGGTAAAGAATAGGCAAGCATTGTAAAGCACAGAGGTGCATGATAAAACATATTAAAAAAAACAAACCTTGGTAAATAACATGGACTGCAAAAATACCATGGTAAACTTTTAAGGGCCATCTTTCTACTTTTCTCTAATTTTCCCCCTCACTCCATCTCCCCCCCCTCCCCCCCCCCCCCCTATTATGTGACTTTAATTTTCTCTCTCACACTCTCCCTCTCTCTCTCTCTCTCCATCCCTTCTCTCTCCTCCCTCTCTCCATCCCATCACTCTCTCTCCCCTCCTCCTTTTCCCTTTCTCCATCTCTCCTTCCCCTGCACCCCCTCATTCCTCCCTCACTATCCTTCCCTCCTCTCATTCCCCCTTTCTTACCTTCTCTTCCCTCCACCCACTCTCTCCTCTCCCTCTCCCTCCTCCATCTCCCCCTCCATTATTCTCTATTCTCCCTCCTCTCCCTCCCCCCGCTGTGTCCCAATTAAAACCTCCTGATTTAGTAACCAATTAGGAACAGTAATTATTATTATTATTAATAAATTGAACTTCACGTTTCAATTATGTGGTTTCGTGTGTCTATCTATAGAGAAGGGACACTCTGTCCTCTAGCTCTCTGAATCTGTCCAGAAACACAGAAACATGACTGTGCTGCTGCTGCTGCTGTTTGAACCTGAAGAGTGTGATTTGTCGATACAAGTGTCTGAGCCTGACTGGCGCTTTGCTATTCCACTAGTCAACAGTGGTGTAGCCATAAATCTGTAGGTACTGGGACACAGGCAGGGCCGGTACAGATACATCTCAAAAGTGCAGCACTAATACAAAGAGAGACCTAAACAGATCATACTCAATAAAATAATCCCAAGCAATTACTATACATCCAAAGTGATATGCAATATATATATATATATATATATAGTGAGACAGCAGGGAGGGGGTTAAAATCCCCCTGCAGGAAAACATGTGCATAGGCACATTTTGGTTTGTTTTGTTTAATTGTTTAATTGTTTTGTTAATTGTTTTATTGTTTAATCATTACCTGCACCTGGCTATTATTGAAAATTGGAGCCAGGTGCAGGGTATTTAAGGACAGCAGTCAGGCTGCTGAGGGTTACTGATGTGTGTGGAAGCCTGACTGTGCTGGTGTGTGGGTACAGCTGTAAAAGAAAGGAAAGGTAGAGTGAAGCCTTTTTTTGTGTGTGTTGTTTTGTTTATTTTTGTTACAGGTAAACAGCTTAGCTGTCCTGTCTTTAGTTTAGGTTCCTGTTCTGTTTAGTTATTGCTCAAAGAGAGCTAGGTGTTTGTTTTGTTTATTTTGTTTTTGTGTTTCATTAAAAATAGCGCAACCGCGCTTCAAAAATCCATTTCTGTGTGTTGGGTCAGTGTTTTTAAAGGGACAACGAACCGCCGTGAGGGCGATTCTATTACAATATATATATATATATATATATACACACACACACACACACATGCATACATACACATACACATGTACATACAAATACATATTATATATATATATATTACACATGCATACATACGCATGTACATACAAATACATATTATATATATATATATTAAAAATGAAGAGATAAGGAATGATGGTCACAGCAGCTCTGTGTATACCTCTCAAGTCTTTCACGAGGAGCAGAGACTGACATAGAGGTAGAACACAGGGAATGAGCAAGAGTAAAACAGGACCTTCTGCCACTTAGTGGTTTAAGAGAGGAGCGACTAAGAAGGTTGCCATGAGTACAATCCCAATTCCAGTCACTCAGTACAGCCCTACAAGCACATTGTAGCAAAGACTCAAGCTTCTCGCTATTGTATTTTTATAAATGGATCCCCACAAAACAGTGTACTCTGCAATAGGTCTGACAGGGTACACCCGCCCCCTTGTGTACTTTGTTTATTTTGTATTGTCTGTTGTTGTTTTATGATTTAAATGTATGTATGTATTGCTGCACAGGGTGTGGTTTTATTAGTGTTTAAAATGTATGTATTTGTGCACAGGTGAATGATTACCAAGCAATCAAACTCAGGCTCACCTGTATAAAAGAGCGATCAGCCATTCATCAGGGTTGGGTGTTCAGAGGTGGAACGAGAAAGTGAGATGTGAGTTTATAGAGAAATATAACAATTGTTACTTGTGCTGGCTTTACACCAGCATGATACTTGTTTTATTTAGTGTTTGTTCAGTGTTTGTTTTGTCTGTCTGTTTTGGCCACCATGCCGTTTACTTTGGAAAAGTGTTTTGTTTAATGTTCAAACTGTTTATTTTATAATAAATACATGCACCAGCGCTTCACTGGTAGTACTGTGTCTGTCTGTTTGCTGGTCTGACGTCACCACAAAGCCATCCTGGTCACAAGGTCTTACCAAACTTTTATAAAGATGTACAACAACATTTGGGGGCCTCTAAAGAGCGAAAATAAACTGCAAACATGTTAAAAACCTATTTAATCTGTTTCTTGAGCTATAATTGTTTTATATAACGTAGTGTCATCTGCAAACATAATAATTCTGGTATATTCTGAACAATTAATAGTTGCTAAGTCATTAACATACAAATTAAACAAAAAGGGCCCAAAACAGACCCTTGAGGAATGGCAGCTATTACTGGTAGCTTTGAAGAAAGTTGTTCCTGGACAGCAACACTTTGCCAACGCCCATAAGGTAAGAAGACAACCAGCCCAAAATGCCTCACCAAACCAGTATTTAGAAAGCTCTGATAAGAGGGCTTTATGTGGAACTGTGTCGAAGGCTCTGAGAGGTCAAAAATAATAGCAGCTGTACCATAACCGGGATTCACATTTTTATAGCAAGGACAAAGAAAATGTTAAAAGTTAAAATCGTTTGTTTCTGAATTAGTTCAAAAAGCCAAACTGTGCAGTCTGGTTAAAGGAAAGGTCATTTTCACAAGAACTATACACAATCTTCCCCAGAACCTTACTGGCCTATAATTAGAATCCAGTCAGCTCCTTAGTGAATCGGAGGACCCATGAGTGTCTCCACTACGGAGGAACCACTCCTGACTGAGGGACATTAAACAGCAAAGAAAGATGTGCAGCAGTGGTTTGAGCAGGGCATCTGTGCATTGTAGAAGAGAGGCCATCTGTGCCAGTAGCTGAATGGCTTTAAAGTTTAAACTAGTTGCCAGCAATTTTACGGCTTCCAGGACCAGTACCAGTAACAGTACCAGTACCAAACACTTTAGCAAATAGTGCAGCATGCCAGTACCAGTACCAAACACTTTAGCAAATAGTGCAGCATGCCAGTACCAGTATGTGGCAGAGTGTCCGCCCTATATATATATATATATATACAGCTCTGAAAAAATAAAGAGACCACTGCAAAATTATCAGTTTCTCTGGTTTTACTATTTATAGGTATGTGTTTGGGTAAAATGAACATTTTTGTTTTATTCTATAAACTACTGACAACATTTCTCCCAAATTCCAAATAAAAATATTGTCATTTAGAGCATTTATTTGCAGAAAATGACAAAGCTGCCCGATTCAGCCTTGCTGAAGCACCCCCAGATCATCACCGATCCTCCACCACATTTCACAGTGGGTGCGAGACATTGTGGCTTGTAGGCCTCTCCAGGTATCCGTCTAACCATTAGACGACCAGGTGTTGGGCAAAATTGGACTCATCTGGGGGTGCTTCAGCAAGGCTGGAATCGGGCAGATTTGTCTTTGTGAAGGACGCATGAATCAAGCCAAGTACAAGGTTGTCCTGGAAGAAAACTTGCTTCCTTCTGCTCTGACAATGTTCCCCAACTCTGAGGACTGGATTTTCCAGCAGGACAATGCTCCATGCCACACAGCCAGGTCAATCAAGGTGTGGATGGAGGACCACCAGATCAAGACCCTGTCATGGCCAGCCCAATCTCAAGACCTGAACCCCATTGAAAACCTCTGGAATGTGATCAAGAGGAAGATGGATGGTCACAAGCCATCAAACAAAGCCGAGCTGCTTGAATTTTTGCGCCAGGAGTGGCATAAAGTCACCCAACATCAATGTGAAAGACTGGTGGAGAGCATGCCAAGACGCATGAAAGCTGTGCTTGAAAATCAGGGTTATTCCACCAAATATTGATTTCTGAACTCTTCCTAAGTTAAACATTAGTATTGTGTTGTTTAAAATGAATATGAACTTATTTTCTTTGCATTATTCAAGGTCTGACAACACTGCATCTTTTTGTTATTTTGACCAGTTGTCATTTTCTGCAAATAAATGCTCTAAATGACAATATTTTTATTTGGAATTTGGGAGAAATATTTGTCAGTAGTTTATAGAATAAAACAAAAATGTTCATTTTACCCAAACACATACCTATAAATAGTAAAACCAGAGAAACTGATAATTTTGCAGTGGTCTCTTAATTTTTTCCAGAGCTGTATATATATATATGTGTGCACTGTTTTGTTATTTGTAGTATTGTTTGCGGCGCGGATAAAAAGCGCCGCGTTTTTGTATTGTTTTTATATTTTAAAAACCTCGTGAGGATGCGTGGCTTATCAGTTGGTGATTTCTTTAGCTAGCTGACAGTCACGCATCCATATTAAACTCGTGCAGACGGTGACCATCTCCCGAGTTAATTCATTGATTAATTGTTGCTAATCAGGAGATGGTCACTGTATATAAACCTGCAGCTCTCTACCCTCAGGGGAGAGTGTCAGAGGCGAGACGGGTTTTGAGAGAAAGAGGAGTGTGATAGAGAGAGAAAGGGTCAATGCTGTAAATCTCCCTCCCAACTAGAAAGGGTGCTGTGTAAGGGGGAAGGTATGCTGCCTCCTAGATTTGCCACCTCAGTGGTAGGTGGAAACCGGAAGGTAAACATATTAGGAGGGGCGCGTAGCTGCAAGTACTCAGGACGATTCCATTGCAGTCAGCTGCAGGGCAGCCCTCTTTTGGAGAAACCATGGCGACGCGTTGACTGCAGGGAGGAGTTTTCTGGGTACAAAGGGGAAGCAGCTACGTCAGTACCTCCTCTCGCGCTGAGAAATTGAAAGACGACCGGCCGGAGCTAGTGTTTTGTTTTCTATTTTTATTACGTGTTTGTTTGTGTTTTCTAGTAGAGGAGCAGGAGGATGGGAGGCTGTAGCCGCAGAGCACAACACAGCACAGCGCACGCACCACGATCCACCAAGGAGAAGAGCACAGTTTCGTGCACGGAGGATTGTGGTTTATGGAGTGTCTTTTGTTTACTTTTTTGTGTCGGGACTTGTTGCTGTTTTACCCCAGTACCATCGCTGGTAGCGGGTATATTATTATTTTTCATTTGGATTATTTTGTGATATTTTTGTTAATTATTAAAAAGGATTATTCTTTGGGAGACAACAGTCTGGACATTCCCTTCCGCTATTATGAAGAGGAGGATATAGTGCCCAGAGGGGGGGAGCTCGTACATCCGACGCCCAGAAGGGGGGAGTGCATCCAGCACCCAGAGGGGGGCCCCGTGCATCCAGCGCCCAGAAGGGGGGAGCCCGTGCATCCAGCGGCCAGAAGGGGGGAGCCCGTGCATCCAGCGCCCAGAAGGGGGGAGCCCATGCATCCAGTGCCCAGAAGGGGGAGCTCATGGCCACAGCCCAAGGGGGAAGGCCCACAGGTCCAGAACCAGGGTCTCCAGCAGCAGAGGAAGAATACCTGCTGCCTCTGAATCCACCACCTCCACCAGCAGAGGGTGAATACCTGCTGGTTTCTTCTCCACCACCGTGGGAGGACTGCTTGCCCCTCCCATCTCCACCAGCAGAGGGTGAATACCCGCTGGTTCCACCTCCATCGCCATGGGAAGGACTGCTCCTGCCCTGCCTCGCTCCTCCCAAGGATGCCTGCCTCGCTCCTCCCAAGGATGCCTGCTTCGCACCGCCCAAGGATGCCTGCCTCGCACCGCCCAAGGATGCCTGCCTCGCACCGCCCAAGGATGCCTGCCATGCATCGCCCGGGGCTGCCTGTTGCTCCGCATCGACTGGGGCTGCCTGCTGCTCCGCATTGCCATGGCCCTATCTGCACTCTATAAGGAGTTATTAGCCAGTTTTGTATGTTGATGATGTCATGTTTTTATTGTAGCAACCTCCCTTTAACACCCTTTAAAGACAAGCACACTATGATCATATGTGCCATTGGGTTTGTTTCAATCGGACTAGTGGTTTGGTAGAAGAAGATCTTTGTAGTTTGTGATTATGATGCCTGTACCATTCAATTTTGGCATCATGCAGCATAACCATAATACAACACAACCTATCAGCTTCTTACAAACACCAATTAACCTTGGACTATCCCTCAACAACTATACCAAGTTTCAGCACTCTGCAATAAGTTGTTCTCGAAAGACACATTTTTACATTTAGGCAAATGTTGTTTTTTTTTCAATCCAATATGGTGGCCAAATCATGTGCCCTACGGCATAAGCATTTTCCATCTTCCCATAAGCATCTACAAACCTACCGAATCTGGTGAGTTTTCGAGCAACTCTGGCGGAAAGAAAAATAATCTGTGTTCCATAGTAACCATGACCCTACCTGCACTCTCTAAGCAGTAATAAGCCACTTTTGCATTTTACCTTAAGGAGAGGTCAAAGGTCATAGTCATGGCATTTTTTTAATAGAGCATTGTCACAAAGACGGCCAGAGTGGGTTGCGTCAGACCAGAAAGGAATTCAAACACAGAGACTTGGGGTTTTGGTGAGGCTGAGCGCGTGATCGCGCTCAGCATTTAATAAACAGAACAGAAAATAAAGGTTTGAAACACAAAAACACTGGACACGGCACTTGCGCCCAAAATAAACAGACATACAAAACGACTAAACACTAAACAGACGGTGCAGGACAGACGAACAAACACGGTGAGTACACACACTTATCTTTATTTTTAATGCTTTTACTATTAACTCTCCTCTCTCTCTCTCTCCCGTTCTCCTCTTCCGAACACCTAAACCCCGACTGAGTGAAAATGTGCATCTATTTATACTGTTTGTGCTGGGATTCAATTACTACTTAATTATTCACTTGAATCCCAGCACGTGAATTAATTCTGTGCAACCCTGTGCTCACATATTACATTTAACCAGCACGTGAAGTGATTTGTGCTCTCCTCGTGCCTAAATACAAATCTACACTTTTTAAATCACACGTGAAACACAGACCCGTTTATATCCCGTGTACCAATCTATACACCAACATTTACACACGCACGCAACACACAACACATAATATGCACACAGGGGCGGGGCACATTGCCACAAGCATAAATCTAAATCTAAAACAAAATGGCCAAAATGGTTACTTTGTTTCAGCATCTCGTTGCTGATGTTATCTATGCCACAGGCTTTCCTAGGTTTGAGGGTCTGGAGTTTCTCTTTTAGTTCCTGCATCATTACTGGTCAGTCTAACGCAGGGTGTCACTCTCAGCTCTGGAGGGCCGCAGTGTCTTCTGGTTTCGTTCCACCCGAGCTCTCAATTACTTAATTAGATCTATTATGTTAACTGAGCTTAAGTTGGAATGAAAACCAGAAGACCCCAGGCCCCTCGAGGGCTGGAGAGTTGGACACCCAGGAACGGGTTCTGTTGTCTTTTATCATTTGTGCTTTTAATTTTTTAGGATTGAAATTTCTTCAGAATTTATTTTTTTTGTTTTCTATTTTTGGTAAAGGTTTTCAAAATAGTTTTCCACATATTGCATCTTGGATTGCCAAATCTTTTTTTTTTGTGTCCATTTTTTTCCATAATTCCCAAAAGGAGTTTTGATCAATTGATTAGAACAAAGAACATAAGAAAGTTTACAAAAATAGGAGGCCATTCGGCCCATCTTGCTTGTTTGGTTGTTAGTAGCTTATTGATCCCATGGCTGAAATCGTGGTGCACACAGGAAGGCTTCATCTTTCTTGAACATTGGAGCACATTCTACAACAAGGACTATCTATATAGGTGGGACGGACTGCACTTAAACAGAAAGGGAACCAAAGGTGGATTTCAACTTCCCCCGTATAAAATGGGAGAACCCGGTGGGGAGCACGACGGACGAAATTGAACTGGTGGAAATGACAAATGACTGCTTCCTAACACAATTTGACAAGGCACCGACTAGAGGGGAGGCATGCCTTGATTTAGTCTTTTCAAATAACGAAGACAGAATAACTAAAACAGAGGTCAGAGAGCCATTGGCAAACTCAGACACAAGATGGTCTCATTTGAGGTATTTTTTAAAACCCCAAAAGTAATGACTAAAGCTAAGGTTTACAATTTTAGAAAAATAAACTATGAAGGTATGAAACAGAGACTAACAGAAGTAGATTGGAGTAGAATAGAGAAAACATCCACAGAAAAAGGATGGCTGTTTTTTAAAAATGTAGTACTAGAGGCACAAAACAATTACATCCCAAAAGTAGACAAATCTAAATCTAAAACAAAATGGCCAAAATGGTTTAATAGATCAATTAAAAAAAAATATTCAGCGAAAAAAGGCACTTTACAGAGCGTTTAAAGGGACCAAAACAAAGTACACAGAAAGAGTACTTGGAACTGCAAACACAAGTCAAAAAGGAAGTTAGAAAGGCCAGAGAGAGATAGAAATCAATATTGCTAAGGGGCTAAAACCAATTCCAAAATGTTTTCCAATATTATAACAGCAAGAGAACATTCAAGAGGAGGTTAAATGTCTAAGAGACACAAATGGCAAAATCATAGATGAAGAAAAAAAAAATAGCAAATATATTAAATGATTACTTTTCACAGGTTTTTACAAAGGAGGACACGGACAACATGCCCCACATGTCGACCTGTTCCTATCCAGTTTTAAATAACTTTAGCATAACAGAGGCAGAAGTGTTAAAGGTACTAGGAGCTCTTAAAATAAACAAATCACCTGGGCCAGAAGTGTTAAAGGCACTAGCACTAGAAGGACCGGAGATATACTTATACCTAGAAGCCCCGTAGCAGTCTTTCTGACGGCTGTATTCAAAACACTGTAAATAGTATAACAAAAGTAGAAACAGTAGGATGTAATTCATTTTTTTTTATTATTAAGTACACACACATACATGAACATTTATTTTACAAATCAAAACAAGAACATGTAAATAAATAAACATCTGAACAGACATCGGTTTACAACATACATATTTATAAAACTGAAACGATAGCAATACATTTTACAGAAGCGCACAGCACAAGAAGTTATCATAAAAAGTCTAATTTATTTTTCTTTTTTTCGACAAAAGGGTATTCCTTTACCTTGAGTCTAAGGCTGTTCACAATCAACACAGATAATGCGCTTCTCCACGCCGCTTTTTTCTGCACAGGGCACAGCGTCCGAAGTTTTATTTTTTATTGCACTTGCCAACCTGGCATTGGCGTCTCTTATGCTCTCAGCGGGTTGCCAGCTTCAGCTGTGGGTACACACTTGGCAGTCTCCTCTGTTCCAAATGCTTCTTGCAAAGTTCCTGTGTTAACTGTAAAATATATTCTCTCCTTGGTAAATTATTCTCTGTGCATTCTTTTAAAGTACCCAGGAGTTGATGGCTGCTAGGTCCAATACATTGTAAAACACCTGAATAGACCACCGTCGGGGAGCCAGCTTTCACGGAATACTTCCATGCCATCTGATCCAAAACATCAACTACATATTTTGTTGCGTTGTAAACTCCACTATCTCTGGTATTTATTTTCACTAGTCCCAATGCTAATTGACTGACCAAAAGCAGTGCAGCTGTTAAGCAGGCACCAGCCTTCAAAAGGCTGATTGAAAACAATAGACTGTCAGTCATTCACTCAGGCAGAGAGTAGAGACTAATCTGATTACAGCTAAACACATTGTGGACTGGTAAATAAAAATAATAAAGTAGAATACCGTTCTGCATAATCAAAATACAGTCGTTTTCTGTGTGGCCGTCAATGTGACTGCTCCCGGGGCTTTTAGGTATAATGTAATATATCACCTTTATTTCTGCACTCCCGTGTTTCATGCTTTGTGAGAATATTTAATACATACAGACAGAAAGGTACATGAACGCGCAGCCCCATATGTGTTACACGACTGGAGAAAATTACATTTTAAAACCAAAAACCGCCAAAATGACTGCTGTGGGGCTTCTAGTGTTAAACCCCCCCAAAAAAGCCAGTAGGAAAAGAGCTTCAGGAATTTTATTGAGTGAAGCAGAGAGGTACTCGGCTCTAAGAATGAACATACACCGAGAAAGAATATCTTACGTGATAGGTAAACGAAAGAGGTAGGAATGCGCATTAGAGCGCTGGAGCCCTTTGAGGAGTAAGGAGAGTTGAGAGTTAGCGAGAATAGAGCTGGGAGCACTGAATATGAATTTATGAAAAAACGGAATGGCTGAAGCACCTACTTTGATGGAAGACACTTTTTCGTGACTGTTTCAAAGGAACACGAAGAATGAGGCGATAACTGAGGTGGAGTAAGAGGGAAACGGAACATTGAAGACAGCATAGATTTTTTTAAAACAGGTCCAAATAGACCGGTAAGTTTCAAAGGTGTGTGGCGAGATACTGTGAAGCAAAGTTTCCTGGGCTTGAAGGATGGGGGGATATATTGTGATTTACTGCACGTTAAGTGATGTGCAATCCCTGTGACTAAATACAACTATATAATTTAAATCACCCGTGACAACCCACACTCCGTGTCACCAATACATACACACCACATACAACATATAACACAAAAATACGCACAGGAGCGGGGAGCCCTGCCACAGGGAGATATCGCATCAATAGTTAATAAAGATTAAATATGCCGTTTTATTCTCAGTGCAAGTTTAATGGTGGTTTGAAATAGGAAATAAATGCAACTCTTGTGTTTATAATGTGGTACATGGATTGTTGCAGGTGGCCTATTGCTGCAATGCCCTTAGTCTCCACACGAGGCCAGTGGAGTCTAAGTTTTAAAAAAGTTTAAAATGATACGCCTGTATTTCATACAGTATGTAAAAAAAATGTCTCCTCACTAAACTAATAGTAAATCTGTCCAGTTGACTCCCCTTTCCATAGTTTGCAATTATTATTTATTTATTAGCAGATATCCAGGGAGACTTACAATTGTTACAAGATATCACATTATTATTTATTTATTATTATTTTTACATACAATTCCCCATTTATACAGTTTGGTTTATACTGGGTAATCTAAATAAAAGTACCTTGCTCAAGGGTACAGCAGCATCCCCCACCAGGGATTGAACCACGACCCTCGGTCAAGAGTCTAGAATCCTAACCACTACTCCACACTGCTGCCCTGAATTACTCTGTTTTTTTTACACATGTCTGTGGCAGGCAACCAGAACTGAAGATCAGCTCAAATTCAGCAACAGACCTATAAAAAAATTAAAAACACTGTATTTGATTAATTGTAATAATAAGAAGCTCTCAGGGGATATTAAATATACATGGAAATGTAATTTGAATTTTTTCCTGTAATGTTTCTTCTTAATGCTCCTCTATCAGGATTGATAATTACGATCTTGAGATGGGTTTGATTTGCATCCTTAACAGCACTGTGCTGCCTGCTCACAGCTCTGACAAATGTGTATTGACAAATGTGTGTGTGTGTGTGTGTGTGTGTGTGTGTGTGTGTGTGTGTGTGTGTGTGTGTGTGTGTATGTTTGTGTCTCTCAGTGTGCGTGTGTGTGTGTCTCAGTGTCTCAGTGGGTGTGTGTCTCAGTGGGTGTGTCTGCATGTGTCTCAATGTGTGTGTCTCAGTGTGTGTGTATGTTTCAGTATGTGTGTCTGTCTCTCAGAGTGTGTGTCAGTATGTGTCTCTCAGTGTGTGTGTGTCTCAGTGTGTGTGTGTCTCAGTGTCTCTCAGTGTGTCTCATTCTCTCTCAGAGTGTATGTCAGTATGTGTCTCTCAGTGTGTGTGTGTGTGTGGCTGAGTGTGTGTGTATGTCTCAGTGTGTGTGTGTGTCAGTGTGTGTCTCTGTGTGTGTGTCTCTCAGTCAGGTAGTGCTTCAGTGTGTGTTTGTGTCAGTGTCAGTGTCTCTAAGTGTATCCCAGTGTGTGTATGTCTCAGTGTTTGTGTGTCACTCAGTGTGTCTGTGTGTGTGTGTGTGTGTGTGTGTGTGTGCGTCTCATTGTGTGTGTGTGCCTCAGTGTGTGTCAGTGTCTCTCAGTGTGTGCCTCAGGTCTCTCAGTGTGTCTCTGTCGCTCAGTGTGTGCCTCAGTGTGTGTCTTAATGTATGTGTGTTTCTCAGAGTTTGTGTGTCTCTCAGTGTGTATGTCTCTCAGTACAGTCACCCTGTCCTTGCTGTTGATTCAGGGTTTCACTCATCAAACAGTGTTTCCTGATCTCTAAACACAGGCTCTGAGAGGAGTGTGTGCTGCACTGATAACACAAGGTCCTGGCAGGGCTCTGGAATTAGCACCGCAAATCCAACATCCTGCCCTCACAAAGATATGAAAGAGGGATTCCAGCTGACAGCCGGTCTGTCTGTGTTTGTCTGTGCAGGTACTATCACAGGCAAAGATATCAGCACCCTACACTTATTATACCATCATTCAAAGTAGCAGATTAAGGACAAGCATTTATAAACTAAGTAGCTAATAAAAGGCTGGCAACACAATTGCTTTAAAATTAATGTGGTTTTTTTGTGCCACGTGTAGAGGTTCCTGAGGGAAGGCGTGCATCGTTTTTAATGAACTAAAATTCATTAGAATAAAAATCATGATTTACATTTTGTTTTCAGTTTCATATATTGAGGCGTGTGCCACAGACAATGTGAAAGAGAAAGCCGGGATCCGTCAGAAAGGGAGCAAACTGAATCAAGCCTACTGAAGCAGAGAAAGCAGACCCGGCCAGTGATGAGCCTCACAATGGATTTCCTGTTCTTAACTTTTAAATACAGGCTGATAACAAAGACATGGTTATGTACAGATTACATACATGTGAGTATCATACAGGTGTTTGGAGAAATCAAAAGAGCATAATTATGAGACAAGAACTGTTTCTGTAACATGTTTTGCAGACAACTACTTAATACTAAAGCAGTTTTACATTATGTGAGCTCCCATGAAACAAAGGGTCACATCCAGCATTGGAAATAAAGCTGTGTGAGGTGAGTGCCAACCCTGTGCTTCCTGGATATATGAACCCTGCTGCTTCCTTGCAGTGTGCAGTCATGTGCACAGTGGTGTAGAGCAGATTCAGCACTTGATTCCTGATTTCTAACAATAACATCGCCAACACAGCTATCAAAAACGTTATGTTCATAACCACATTCTCACTACTGTTGTGCATGTGGAGCTAGATACAGATAGAACATAATCTGATTTGTTATGTTAATCATTATCACCATCACATTTTATTTATATAGCGCCTTTCATACAAAAAGTATCTCAAAGCACTTTACAATACAAAGCAAATGAAATCACAATAAAATACATTTGTATCAGGATCCCTAGGCGTGTCACACACACAAAACTGCTGACAATTAGACCATTACAACAGCAATTCAAAAAGAAATAAAAAATGCTACATAAAATAAGGGCTTGAAGTTTTCGGGCTTTATTTTTGATCACATGACGTCCCTTTAAAGTCATTTTGAGGTGGTTCTGTTTCATAATTAAACTCAGAAAAAGCTGTTAATTACAAAACAATGTCGCTTGTTTTTACCTTCATATCTTGCCTGAGCCTGATTCTGTTTCACCTTAGTTTTATTTCAAACAGGTGACAAATTCCGTTAATTACTCATCCCTGCTCCTAATTGCATTTCATTCTTGCACTCGCCTAGTTTTGTTATTTTCACTTGTTTATAGATTTTCTTTCCATCATAAAATACGCAGTACAGAGTGTACACACAAGTCCATCCTTTAAAATCTCTTTGATTTGTAGCAAAGAAAACATTCTTAAGCCCAGTTTGTAATGAATAGTTTTCTCTTTATTAGGATGCAGAGACATCTTAACAACTGCTAATTAACATTTAAAGGGTAGGCAAATAAAAAACTAAAGAGTTAAATCCCTAAAGATAACGAAGAAAATGCAGTAAATTTATACATTTATAAAATAGCAAATGAGGTGTTCATTAATGCAAATAGTGTCTCCTTTGGATGCCAATTAATATAAATATATCCTGTAATTACTGTTAATTGCATTGCAGGATTGCTGTTCCTTTGATTTGATCATGATTGATTTGCCTGTATGTTTAAGGGGAGAGAGGAGGGAGAGGAGAGGCAGAGATAGGACAGGGAAGGAAGGGAAAGCTTTTTAATTACTTGCTGACATCTATCTATCTATCCATCTCCTTGTCTGTGTGTACTTGTGTCTATACAGGCAGATCAGGTCAGATCTTGTCCTTTATCTCAGGGGAATTTCATTCTCTCCATCCATTCATTGCACTCTCTCTGGGTGATTAACCTCTGACCTCTTAACCTCACCGTGACCCCAGTATTTGAGCCCTGATTGTTTTTGAATGAGACTCCATCCATCCATGTGACAGTCTCTCACTCCCCATCCCCCATCCTCTCTCTCTCTCTCTCTCTCTCTCTCTCCCCATCCTCTCTCTCTCACACTCCCCATCCCTCTCTCTCTCACACACTCCCCCACCCTCTCTCTCTCTCTCACACTCCCCCACCACTCTCTCTCTCACACTCCCCATCCCTCTCTCTCTCACACACTCCCCCATCCATATCTCTCTCTCTCCCCCCCATCCCCCCTCTCTCTCTCTCATCATTCTCGCCCTCCTTCAAAGTATGCTAGCTGTACCCTTCCCAAATGATCTTCAATTGCAATGCAGAGAGACAGGCAGTGGGACTACAGTAGCAATGCAGATAAACAGGCAGGCAGGGGCACTACAAGGCAATGCAGAGAGACAAGCAGACAGGGGCACTACAATGACAATGCAGAGAGACAGACAGGGGCACTACAATGACAATGCAGAGACAGACAGGGTCACTACAATGACAATGCAGATAGACAGACAGACAGGGGCACTACAATGGCAATGCAGACAGACAGACAGACCAGGGCACTGCAATGGCAATGCAGAGAGACAGACAGACGGGCACTGCAATGGCAATGCAGAGAGACAGACAGACAGGGGCACTGCAATGACAATGCAGAGAGACAGACAGACAGGGGCACAGCAATGGCAATGTAATAATGGTTCTGTATTATACAGAGAGGCAGTGGTAGCACAAGTATATAGCAGCTACAAAGGGATGAGGCTGGTAAAATGGGACTACAGTAAGCTAACTACCCTTCCCAAATGATCTTATCCAGTGCTCGAAGTAGCGACCATTTTGGTTGCCATGGCAACCTTTTTTCAAGTCATTTAGACGCCTGAGGCGACCACATTTCTGCTGGAAATGCTAATTATTATTCTTTTTTTTATATACATCCTTTTTACAACATTTTACAACATATTCAGATGTAGTTCAGATATGTAGTACATGTATTGCAGTGCATTTCTCTTTGCACCCGCAGAAAAATAACTTTACCGTATCATGTGAATCCAGACTCAAGATACATTTTTTCAAGAACACACATTTTTTACTAATCCTTTAGTAGAACTATGCTTTATTGAAGGCGTCAAAGGGGTGTACTGTGCTTAGCATAAATGAACTTTAACTAAAAAACCAACACCAATACTACTATAAATAATAATAATAATAATAATAATAATAATAATAATAATAATAATAATCAACACGCAGACAGGCGTGGTCAAGTCAGGTGGTAAACATTGAGGCCCTAAAAATGGCAGTGAGCAGACAGCAGAGAATACTCAAATTTATTACAAAGCCAAACTAACACATCATCAGAAGCTGAAAGCAGAGGCAGCACAAATAAAGAGGAGAGCGAGTCAGCTTCTGAAAAGGAAGCGCCCTCAATCTAAAAGAAAAAAAGCTCAGAAAAAGAAATTTCAGCCCGTCGTGGTGCCAGCAGTTCAGCTGGTTAGTTCAAGAATCAGGGCGAATGCAGTGCAGTTATTGTAGCAAGCAGGGCCACAAAGCGCCGGGAATACGGATTTTACAGCAGGCTGCTCCTCTTAAGAGAGAATCACTAATTAAACATAACAGGCAAGCAAGGCAGGAAAGACTCAGCAGTATATTTTAGGAAAGCAAACGCAGCCTACAGAGCGGAGAATCTCCATGTGTTTACATCAAACTGAATCAAACTGCGACAAAGCACAGAAAGAGGACATGTGCATTAAAATGAACACAGCGTATTTTACTGCAAGAGCTCCTTTCACAAAGTATCACCCAGTGCCAGCACTGAATGAATGGAGCAAATGTCAGCGCTACCTATTCAAACGACAAAAAACAGCTGAAATGATCGATGACATTGCTGCACAAATGCAAAATGTACTCAAAACACAACTCTTAAAGAGTAATTATTGTGATTCATGGTGGTCTACGTGCGACTTATCCAGGAGGGAAAACCAAGAAATCATCTGTACATCCTGTTTAATTTATGATATGTTATTATTTATTGCTGCTGTAGTGGCAGTTAGTGTAGCACCATGGGGGGGCATTGGTGACACTGTCACTGACACGCACTTGTAATACTTTAGACTGTTGAAAACATATTTCATAAGAACAAAAGAACATAAGAAAGTTTACAAACGAGAGGAGGCCATTCAGCCCATCTTGCTTGTTTGGTTGTTAGTAGCTTATCAATCCCAGAATCTCATCAAGCAGCTTCTTGAAGGATCCCAGGGTGTCAGCTTCAACAACATTACTAATGTGTCAATGTATCAAATGTATGGCTCATGAGTCATATGCTATGCTATCAGACAATACTACCAGAACCACTCCAATTACAAAATCACAGTTACTGTTACATTGAATGCTGCAAACAATTTAATTATGCTACTGTTTTAGAATCTTACTGTATGTCTCTGCAAGCTGGATTGTGATAACTTATTTTAAAAACTAAGACTCTACATATCTTACGCAGTCATGCTTCAATTATTAATGTCAAGACAAACCAGTATATTAATACACAGAATGTGTTTGTTTAGTATGACACCTAAAAACCTGTAATAACAAAATAAATAAGTTTAATAAATGCATTGAAATCCATTTTTTTTTCTTTAGTGTTTAGTAAAACAAATCAACAAAAACTGATTAATTTAATGTTGGTAAACCTGGCAACCTTCATGTGTTTGTTTTATCATGTAAACTTAATTATTACTGTTTTTTTTAGTTATTAGGATTATTATTGAAATGCAATTTACCAATTTAAGTTAAATATTTTAGACTTTAGCCACAGGGTAATTTTTCTATCCCCAATATTCTCCTCTATTTAATTACAGTCCTTCATAGTTTTAGGTGTCAAAGCAGCCACTGAATCCTCATTAAGGAACTTGTATTGACAGGGGATCAGTGGAAGAAAAAGACTGCTGGCTTGGAGCTGATGGGGCAAATGTAAAAATGGGCAAAGAGGCAGGGGTCTATGCTAAATTTAAAGTGGGTGCCACATGGCTTGTAGCTATTCATTGTCTCCCTCACAGACTAGAACTCACAATGCTGAATGCGCAGTGGAAATGTGAATATGTGGAAAAGGTCTATGACACTCTTCACATGATTTGGCAAACATATCACTGCAGTCCAAAATCAGCAAGGGAACTGAAGGCATTAAAGAACTCCAGTGTCTCCATCAGAAAACCTAACCAAGTCAAAGACTCATGTTGGCTTCCCCATGTTAGCAGGCCCTATCAGTAATGGACAAATCCAAACAAGGGGATATGAACGACTCACCATCTCAATGCAGTGCAGTTTAATGTCATATGGAATATCTGGCTGCAACAAACAAGGAGGCTTCCATCATGGGCCATGCAAAGCAATTCAAGATTTGCCATTTGCCACTTTCTCTCAGACCTGTTCTGAGTAATAAGTTGCTTACGTCTGATTTTACAGAGGGAAGACCTAATCCTTCCCGAAGCTGTGTAATCATTAAAGGAGACCACTGCTACTGTAGGAAGCCTGAAGACACAGCACATGCCAAATGGATCTTTAGAAGAATCTCTGAGCTCTGTAGCCTCTCAAGTTACTTCTGGATATGTAAATCAGGTTTTTGTTTCAAACAGTGAAATTATCAGGATCCACTAAATACTTACTGCAACCAGTGTTGTACCTGCTATTGAAAGCCAGATAAACAAAACAGTCGATCTGACAGTAAAAGGGATCTCAGAAAGGTTTGAAAACCTAACTGGAGATGGAGAAGTGCTGCCAGAAGCAAAATTATTCAAATCTTTCAAAGTGTTCAAGCATGATTCTTGGCCCAATGAAGATGATGATCTCTTGTATTCTGGAAATGACAGCATTTCGTTCCTCACAAATTGGTTTTAACCTGTCCTGAGGGAAAATGGCTGTGGCATCAGTCAAATTCTGATCCAGTGGAGGAGTGTAAAAGCTCTGGTAAATAATGAATTCCAATGAAGTCCTATAGTAGTGTATGGGAGATTATGCTAACCAAGCATCCTTACATCTAGATTAAATTCTTGCACCTTGTGGAGATTCTGATGGTCCTGCCAATTTCAGCTGCACAATGCGAAAGGGCATTTTCTGCCCCAAACCGAATAAAGAGTGACCATCGATCATGTTCGTCTGTGTCAGTCACTGAGCATCTCATGAGAATTTCTACAGAAGGGCACAGTTTGCATAATTTTAATCCAGAAGAGGCTATTGATCTTTGGTTTGGCAGTGGAACCAGGAGAGCTTAATACAAGCCGTGGCCTACAGACATGGATGTTCTCTGCACTGGCTCTAGCTCTCCTGAATTCATAGACAGACTCTGTGGACTGGGTTACAACGACTTCAAGCTCAACATTAAGCTTGTTATTTATTTCTCAGTATGATCTGATATACAGGTCACGTCCCTAGCAACAGAATACTTTGATTAGATTGTTGGTGTTCATTTATTTTTTATTCATTTAGATAAAGTGAGTGTGTGCAGCACTGTGATGGAGAATATTAAAACTTGTTTTTATTTTTTTAATGTTTATTTATTTTATTTTTTTTAATGAAAGCAACAGCCCAATAAAACAATGCAAAAGTCTGCCAAACTATAATGTACTGAATGTGTCCAAAAAAAAAAAAAATTAAAAACAGTGTTTGTTTTGGTACTGTCTTCTTTAAAAATAAGTTTTTAGCTTGTCTGGAAAAAATCTGCTTAGATGCAAGTATTGTGTGCATTAAGAAAAAAAACATGCTTGGAGATGCACATTTTTTGTTACTTAATTATCAAGTTTTATTAGTTATACATTTATATGGTTATTATTTTGAATAATAAATCTGATTGTATGTAGCTATTTAAATTAAGTGCAATAATAGGCAACCATTTTATTTTTCAGGCGACCATATAGAAACAAAGCTTACTTTGACCACTGTTGTCTATCTGTCTGTCTGTCTGCAATACCATTGTAGTGTCTGTCTCCCTCTATCATCTCTTCTCTCCTCTCCTATTCTTTCCTTTCTCTGTCTCTCTCCCTCCTTTCTTCTCTCATTTCCCCTCGTTCCCCCCTCTCTTCAGCAAGAGTGAATTTTAATTAAGTCTCTCTCTTTCTTCTCTCAGATTCTCTTTTAATCTTGAATTGTGTTTGACTGAATAAAGCACATTGTACAGGATTATAATGTCTGACTCCTCTCTCTCCTCCCTCTCTGCCCTCAAGTTCTGTGTAAATGATAAATCTGAAAGAGAGAAATTAATTAACATTGAGATTAAAAGAGACTAAAATAAACAGGGGTGTTGAGGAAGAGAAAGAGGGAGAGGGAGAGGAGAGAAAGGGAGAGGGTGAGGAAGAAAAAACAAAATCTTCTTGGGGTAAAAAGAGGTGTGAGAAACGTGTGCACAGTGTGATATGACAGCCTGCAGCCTCCTCATTGGAAGTGCAGAGTAGAGGGTTTCAATACATCTGCTCTGTTCAAACTGGGAGTTTTCATATATATAGAAATAGTCCATATCGCTGCATTAGCTTTAGCAATGCTTGTATGACTTGTCATGCTGATAAAACCATGTGAATTGAATTTTGAGAGAATAAAAATCATGAAGACGCAATAACAAATGTTACTCTCAAAAAACTGAAACAAAATGTGTTTATTAATAATAATAATAATAATAATAATAATAATAATAATAATAATGTATAATGTATAACATAATGTATTCATTTAGCTAACAGGTATTTCAACATACATACATACACTGATAACCTCTTCATAGTCACGTTTTTTTAAAAAAAAAAAAAAAAAAAGATTATCGGACAAATCAATAAGATGGGAATTCTGTCTACAAGTGACGACCAGAAGTGTAATATTTCCTCTGGAAGATGCTTCTCCTTCTCTACCTTAGGAGGGATATCTGCAGAGCTTGTCTATTGTCTTGCTTTCCCGTGTGTATCGAATCCTCTGCAGCCCTGCTTGTGCAATTCTGATCATTTTAAGGTTCCTACGTTGCATCTTTTTGAATGCAGTCTTTAAACAGCTTCAGTGTGTTGTTTAGCATGATCCCTTATAGGGGTTTATCACAGTACATTTGCACAGTCATTTTGCAATGTTTTTCTGATGGTTCTGTGCATTTACCATGGTTTGTTTTTTGATATGCTTTACTGTACCTCTCTGTGCTTTACAATGCTTGCCTATGCTTTACCATGTTTCACTGTTCTTGATTACTATGCTTTTACTAGGGAAAACTTTAATAATGGGTTAGGTGTGAGTGATTCATTTTTCTCACAGTTATTTAGTGTGAAATGAATGAGACGTGACTATCAAGAAGTGCTTCAGTGTTTGCGATTGGATTTTGTGCTCTTTTTGAAAATATAGGATCTCAACAGACATCACATCAAATGGGTACGTACAGTCTTGGAGCATTGTACATTTCAGTAAAGAAAATGACCAGATGAATTTAAACCAGATGTTTTTTTCTCTGAACAAAATTAACATTTCTAACAGCTTTTGATGATTTTTCAAATACTTTTGCTAAAATAATAATTCCCCAAATCTCACCGTCCTGCACTTCCACCCGCTACAGAGCTCTGGGTTAAAGATGTTTCTAAGCTGCTCTGAGGTGTGTGTAGCGAATGGGAGTGCAGGACAGCTCAGATTCAGGGCATTATTTTGTTAGAAATCTACTTTAATTAGTAAAATCACATCTCAGAGAAAGAAACTACAGATTAAAATCTGACATAGAACTAAAGTACTCAAGCCAGCCTCACTCCCTCCCAGTCCCCTCTCCCAGTCCCCCTCTCCCAGTCCCTCAGCTCTAACTAGTAAAAACACAAGAGTTAATGATTGCGTCACAAGGTAGCACAGTCATTTATACACAGTTTTTAGTGGTCTCTGATATTAGCTAAGAGAGAGATAGAGAGAGAAAAAATACAGCTGTAGCCAAAAGTTTTGCATCACCCTATGGAAAGAACACATTTTACTTCATAAAGTCGAATGAAACCTGCTGAATAATGTTACGTTAACACACCACTTTTTTTGTTTTCCATATACTTAATGAAAAACTGAGAAAAAAATCAAAATCTAACATGAAATACTGTACTACTATTATGGCTTCCGGTAGACATGCGATATCATTTAGTAGTTTCTTTGATTACATGATGTGATAATGAAAAGCATGTTGGCCATAGCTGTAGATAAAGAAAGACAGACAGAAAATCAGATAGATAGACAGACAGAAAGACAGATAGATAGACAGATAGACTGATAGATAGACAGATAGATAGACAGGTAGACTGATAGATACACAGATAGATAGATGGATAGAGACTGATAGATAGACAGATAGACTGATAGATACACAGAAAGACAGACAGATGGACTGATAGATAGACAGATAGACTGATAGATACACAGATAGATAGACAGATGGATAGACTGATAGATAGACTGATAGATACACAGACAGACAGACAGACAGATAGATAGACTGATAAGCTAGATATGTTTTGATCCAAAGCAATGGTCTGTGATTCACAAGCACTAGAATGCATTATAGTTAATTTCAAATTCAAAACGAATGCAAACTGAATCAAATCTCAGCCTGACGGCGTGATAGCAATATAATAATATTCTACGAGAAAACCTCGAGAGAACAGACACAGTGAAGCGGGCAGCTCGCAGCTAACTCTAACACGTCAAGTCTCACTTATTAAACCCTAGAAACCGAACGGTTTGGCACAGTGTTGTGATCTAAATGCTACATACAAGTTCAACTATATATAATATGAACACATATACTCAATTAACAGTGACCTGCAGTTTTAACAGCACCATGATAGAGGGAGAGATTCAAAAGATGTAAGATTATTATTCAATGTATTTAATCGCATTAAACTTCTTACGGGTTAGAAATATCAGAAAGCAAGTTGAATTGTTTTTTACAAGCCCCTCCCCACTTACTTTGCATGATGTATGCAATCATTCAGAGTGTATTGCAATTGCACAGACACGTTTTTTTTTTCTGTGTTGCTTTGGTTGTGAGTTTAGGAGCTGCTCTTCAGTTCTAGCCGCACTGCCATAGACACGTGTAACACAGGCAAGATCAGCCAGTCTGTGTGTGAAGAGCCAGCGCCAAGTGATCTGACACTTTGGATCAAGTTTTCATTTGCTAGATGTGCACTAGATGGCGCTGGTGCTGACTAATATAAAGATGATCTAGTTTTGGGCAATCCTGGTTTTGCTAGATGTGTTCAACACTAGACCAATAATTGGTAATAATCAGTACAATTAAGTAATTTAGAGCACAGTTGGAACAAAAGCCAGGAGGGACACCGACCCTCCAGGACCAGGATTGCCCACCCCTGATCTAGCTTGTATTACACATGTCTTTGGCAGGCAGCGAGAACTGAAGACCAGCTCCTTAACTCATAGTCAAAGCAACACAGACTTAGAAAAAAAACCTCAGTATTTGAGTAATTGGAATAATAAGAAGCACTCAGAATGATTGCAAACATCATAAAAAGGTAAGGGAGACAAATATAAAACTACTCTTAAAACTAATTCTTAAAGCTAAAACTTTAAAGCTTTGAAGTGTTTTTAATCAACTTTAGCTCCATGGCTATGAGGAGAGAGGTGATAGTTACAGTAATGCAACTAATGTTTATTTTTTTTAACTGCGATGTGTCTGTTAACAGTATATTGATATCGGTAGCAATGATGTGTGTTTGTTTTTTTTTTTTTAACAATACAGACATACATATATATATATATATTTAGATATTTATAGCTATATATATATTTTATAAAAAATAGTCACAAATACATATCATATAGTAAATCTATAAAATAGCTTTTCTTCTGCTACGAAATGCTTTACAGCTAATCTAAGATTAAGGAAAGATCTTGGACAGAAAACACATTGGCATACAGCCCAGCATGAACTATTGAATTCTTCTCCAATCATTTTCAATACAACTTTAAATATCTTCCAGAATTATTAAGCACTCAATAAGTTCTGAAAGAAATGTAATGAATTTAATGACAAATGACTAGAAGTCTTTCTCAGTGTCTTCAATGCAAATTCAATGACAAACGACTAGAAGTCTTTCTCAGTGTCTTTCCATGACAAAGTTTCGACTAGAAGTCTTTATCAGCGTCTTCAATGTACACTCAATAAAATCTCATTGAAGATACGAGAAAGACTTCCAGTCGAAACACAAATTGAAACACTGACACTGTTCTTTTACGTTTAATTAAATATTTCTAAATATCAGTAAGTCTCTCACTTTTAATTCAAATGGACAGATAGATAGATAGATAGATAGATAGATAGATAGATAGATAGATAGATAGAGATAGATAGGCAGCACAGTTTCAACAATTTATCATCACATTTTATTTTGCAAAACTATTTTATTGAATGTGCAGTTTTACATTATTATATAAAGGCTTCGGGGTCAGTGGTGATGTTAATAAAGCTGATAAGAGGTAAGCCAATGGATTTTAAAGATAGTTAGCACACCTTTAACCCTTCCGCTATGACTGATGATGTAATGGTAATGTTAGACACCCATGTTAAGCCTTTTTAAACAACCATTGGTTGCTTACCAAATGACTGACATCTCCAAAGGCTCCAACAACCAATCGAGATGGTTTTATATACTTTCAAAATGAAAGTAAAGTTAGATCGACAGAAAGCTAGACGAGTGAGTTTTATTTTTAGTCATTTTTGTTGGGAAATTCAGCAATCACAAGTACAGGCCTACCAGAAATCATACTAAATCATCTAAGATGTGTATAAACCCAAAAATAAATGAACTAAATAGTACCTGTAGTGTAATATTTGCAGGATAAACTTCAGGGATGACTTGCCAATCAAAAAGCATTTCACTAAAGCCCCAGGCCAATAGAGATACCTTTTATTATGAGGTGCAACATTTCAGTATCTCAGGTCTCGGTTTTGATTACCGTATATACCATGATTTTAAGCGCAGCATTACTGGAGAGCATATTAAATTGCTTTACATAACCAAGAATGCTTACCAACCCAAAATAGACACTGATGTTAATTACAGATTATGTTTCTCTGTACTTGTTGATTATGCTTCAGATACCACACCTTGAAAATTGAGTGATGTGAGCTATTTCACTCAATGTTTTTCCTTCTTTATGCAAGTCAAGGTTGTAAAATGCAACATGTCTAAGACTTTTGCACAGCAGTGTATATATATGTTTTTTTTTACAGAAGATGTTGATGAGTTGACAACTCTATCTGATGGCAAACTTTTTCACATTACGTACCCAAACAATTTGATGTAAAATAAAAACCAGACACGGTATTTATTAAATTCTTTCTGATCCTACTTCCTGAGAGGTGTGGCTACCACTGATACTTTTAAAGTTTTAGGTAGGAGATCACTAAATTACACTTTCTAAAGAAAAAATTAATTTTCGAGTACATTTTAAAATGTATTTTTTACATTCAAACCAGGTAATCCTAGGGTATATTTCATCATAGGGTGAAAACGTTACTTAATAATCTTCAGATTCTCAGCTGTTTAGAAAGGTATAATGCGGTGGATGTTTGTTCTGATACACAAGCCAAAAGTCACGTTGCGTCAGTCAGACCTTCAAACAGGTGGAATGTTCACCGGAGTGGAAGGGTTAAGGGGAGGAGTAATAATATTAAGACAGCTAATAGATGTAAGAGAATGGACTGGAAATTTTGGTTAGCACACTTGACTGCACATTCAATAATTAACTCAAAACAGTCGATACGATGGTTAAATTCACAGTTTTTTTTTTTTTTTAGATTCACAGTTTTTTGTCCCAGCATTCATGGTCTCTTGTTAATGAAAAGGGGGTTGAAGGTATTGAAATGTCCAAAGAACTACAGCTCCCATTATCCCTCACTGTCACTGCTGGTGCTGAGGTATGCTGGAGATGTAGTTGTTATCTTATATCTGCCTCTGAGGTCAAACCTGTCTTTAAAGCCACATGTATAAACTACTGCAGCACCCCACACTATTACTGCCAGTGCTGGGAGCTGTAGTTTGTATTCTGAATATGTTTCCTGCAGTGGTTCCACTACATTCAAACCTGTCTCAACGGAGACCTGTCTAAAGAACTACAACTCCCAGCAGCCCTCACTGTCAACACTATTGCTGAGGCATGCTGGGAGCTCTAGTAGCAGTTTTCAGGACTGTAAAAAAGTGGTCTCAGTTGTGATGTGATTTTAAATCCAGGTTTTACTGTGTATATGTGATATAATCAAGGCTCTTTATTTTCAGTTTTTATATCATATCCAATTTCCTGGGAATTTATTAGTGTTTATTAAAAAAAAAAAAAAAATCAATGGGTGAAAATAAGTA
Organism: Huso huso; assembly: GCA_036884735.1. NCBI lineage: Eukaryota > Metazoa > Chordata > Actinopteri > Acipenseriformes > Acipenseridae > Huso > Huso huso. Next base: position 7,204,476 of record CM072704.1, on the reverse strand, counting down.
ATTTATTTCTGACTTCTGAGCAGCTGTAGTTCTGTATCAGCGCTTCAGTGTGTTAAACAGCCAGACACAAACTCCCTATTCACATAAATATCTCTACTGCAAATGAGGGACTGTTTTGGCGTAAACCATTCCTTGAGATTGGGCCAAATTTAAGCTGAGATCTTAAAGTATTAAGACATAAGTAGTATTAGCACATATCTAATAAATACTGACCTAGCTATCATAAAATCCTGGGGAATATTCTGATAAATACAAATGTGTTAAAACTGAGAATAACAGAGATTTGTCTGTAACGATAAAACAGTTTGGACAACAATCTTTGAGACTGACTTTGTCTTTCGTTTTTATCAGGGAACGTCTTCATCCACAGAAACAGCAGGCTTGTGTCCCTCGATTTAAAAAGTCTTCAGCAAGTTAACTTCTTTCAGTGTCTGCGCTAAAGTCCCTGTCGCCCTCCAAATGTGGATCAATCAGCACGGAAAAGTTTATTGAAAAGACAAAAAACACATTGTAATCCACTGCTGCTAGAGCTGCTGCCCAAGCTGACAGCCCACAGAACTGCAGTAAGGGAAGAGGCTGCATACTGGAGAGTTCAAACCACTAGATGTATTTAGTTTTCAAGAAGGATCCTTTGAATTTTTTCGGCCATATCCTTGTGTAGTCTATTATGATCACCAGCCTCAGTTTTTACACCTAGATCCTGGACCAGATTAGTGCTCATCTGTGACTTATAAGTGGATCTGTGGTATGTAGGATCTCTTACATAAACTGATATCTCTTGGCTATATCTTGGCTAGTCCATTACGATCCTTCACACCCTCTCTGTGTAACTCGGTTTGCTACACCAGATCTGGACTAGATTCGAGCTTGTCTGTGATTTAGAAGTGAATCCATGGTATGTAGGGTATCTCTTACATAACTGATATATCTTTGCTATATCCTGTCCATTATGATATCAAACATGGTTCTGCCCAGCAGTGATGTCACAATGGTTTCCAGATGCAGGCTATATCCTGGCGGTGCCACGCTGAGGTTTTTGTGGCTGTAGGTCATTTCTACTGTAAAGCTTGCACAGAATTAGCAGTGCAGCAGGTTTGATTCCAAACCGATCTAATTAAGATTAGCAAAGCAACTGATGGAAAAACCACAATGTGAAAAAACATACTGTATTGCAAAAGTGTTTCCTATACTGCCAAATATCAGGTACCAAGAGAGTATTACATCCAGGTGTCTTTATAATCGTCTTTAGTTGTCTTTTTTTTGAAATTCACGTCAAGTGAAAGTTCTGCTACAAACACAGTTCTAGGTGCGGAAAACAACAATGTAGAACAGAAATGTAGAGCCCATCGAATTCATCAAGGAAGCTGTTATTAATGTCAAAAAGCTTCTGTCCGTTATATAATTGTTTCAGATTGGATTTCAAGGCTAGTTCCCTTTTCCCCATATGCATTAAAGGTCACAGACTTCTCTGCTGTCTGTAAACAATTTTTGATGATGTCTGATTTAATTACATTATTGGCTACATCTTGGTCTGCTTGGTCAGGCAAAGTAGTCTAAGATTAGTTCTAGTCTGAGATTTATAAGTGTGTAGGGTGTCTCTTATATAAACTAATCCGTGGTGTGTAGGGTGTCTCTTATATAAACTAATCCGTGGTGTGTAGGGTGTCTCTTCTATAAACTAATCCGTGGTGTGTAGGGTGTCTCTTATATAAACTAATCCGTGGTGTGTAGGGTGTCTCTTATATAAACTAATCCGTGGTGTGTAGGGTGTCTCTTATAGAAACTAATCCGTGGTGTGTAGGGTGTCTCTTATATAAACTAATCCGTGGTGTGTAGGGTGTCTCTTATATAAACTAATCTGTGGTGTGTAGGGTGTCTCTTATATAAACTAATCTGTGGTGTGTAGGGTGTCTCTTATATAAATAATCCTAATCTAATCATATGGTGTGTAGGGTGTCTCTTATATAAACTAATCCGTGGTGTGTAGGGTGTCTCTTATATAAACTTATCCCAGGTGTGTAGAGTCTCTTACACAAACTGATCCCTCTGTGACATCGCAATGATGTCATGCCCGGACTCAGGCTGGAGAAGTGGGCGGAGCCTCTCCTCGAGCAGAGGCTCTTGGACTTGAGTGGCAGGTGAGGGGAGTAAAGCCTGGGGGGGGTGGGCAGGAAGTGATGCGCTGGTACTGTTGCCGGGCGCTGGGCGGCGTGGCTGCAGTTGCCAGGGGAACAGCAGGGCCTCGGCGACGGTGCTTATGGGCTGTGGCTGTGTCTTGGCTGCCAGAGAGGCGAGGGAGGGCTGCTGGCCACTGGCTGTCTCCAGCCGGGGGTTTCGTTTGCTCGCCCCCTGGCTGTCGCTGAAGCTCCTGCTGCGTGGGCAACTCTTCCTGACTCCGACAGGAAGTGAGGTTGGCAACAAGCAGCGGCTGCTGGGGCTGCAGCGCTGGGAGGTTATTCTGGTGTCTCTGGCAGCAGTATGGCTGGTCCGTGCTGTGAACGTGACGGCATTTCTGCCTCTCTCTCCTCTCCTCCCCTCTCCCTCCCTTTCTGTCTGCTGGGCTCCTGTTTAGTGGGATTTTGTCCACTGACCAGTAGCGGCGAGGCAGGGGCGGGGCTTGGTTTAGCCACTCCGCCCACCATGCCCCTCCCTCCTCCCTGCCCTCCTCCCTCCGCCTCTGCTCTTCACGCTGCCCCTTTCTCCCTCTTGGTCGTCCCAAAAAAGAACTGGGGCAACAGCTGCTTCCGCACCCCTGGATCCAAACTCCCCCTCCTCCCCTCGCTCCCTCCTCCTCCCCCTGTAGCGCTCAAAATTTCCAAATTCATCCTCGAAACCTGGGAACTCCCTGAAGTCCTTGAAATCCTTTGAGTCTGGCAATTTCGACTGATTCGACGGCGTGGAACCTCCTGGAACTTTTCCTGAAATGTCGGCTGCTCTGGGAAATTTCCTCTCCTTCATCATCAACATCATCATCATCATCATCATCATCATCATCATCATCATCATCATCGCTTTCTTCTACCTCAGCCTCATCCTCCTCCTCTTCCTCTTCCTCCTCCCCCTCCCTCTCCTCCGAAGACACCTCAGAATCCTCTTCCACCCTCCCCTGTCTCCTCTTCCCGGGATCTACCTGTACTTCCGACTCTGACTCCTCGCTCTCTGATCCCGACCCCCCCACCCACCCCTCCCCTGTCCGCACCACGACTCGGGAATGTTGCGGACACTCCACTTCGCTCGGGAAGTGCAAGAGAAGGGGTCTGGTCTCTCCTTTCCCAGCCCCTCCTCCTGCACTGCCAGCCCCCCGTTTCCCCACCCGAAAACTCCCCTTCCCTTTCTTCCTGCCCCCTTTCCCCTTCTCCCTATCCCTGCCCTGGTTCCTATACCCTGCAGGATGGGGCAGGTCCTCGGGGTAACCTTGGCGGTGGTGGTGGCAGTGATGGGATTGGTGATGGTATCCCAAACTTTCCAGCTTCTCCAGCCAGCAGCAGGGGTAGAAAGGACTGGGGAGCTCCTCTTCCGGGGAGCCTCGAACCCTCCTCCTCTTTCCTTTCCTGGGGCCCTTCTTGCCCCTGATGGGCTCCGGGGGGGACTTGCCTCTCTGCTTCCCCTTCCTGGGTTTGCCTTCCCTGGGTGGGAGAGGAGGGGGGATCAAGCTCGAACAGGAGGTGCTGTGCTGGGCTCGATGAGAGCCCTTCCTGCTTAGCCGACACCTGCTCCCACTGCTGCCGCTGCCCCTGTTCCGGGACCCTGAGGCAGGGCGCCTGTCCAGCAGCAACAGCTCATCCTCTGAGTCCACATTATCCAGATCGTCGTCTTCCTCCTCCGAGGAAGAAGAGTCTTCCTCCAGCTCCTCCCCCCTCATCCTCTTCTTCCTGCTCTGCTGCTGTTTCTCTGTTGAACCCAGAACCCCTCCTTCCACTCCTCCTCCCCCTACCCCTCCCCCTCCCCTGGCCCCCTCCCTTCCTCCTCCCCCTCCCTCTATCTCCCCCAGGTCTCCCCCCTTTTTGTCCCTGATCGGCACGTTCTCATAGAGGGGGATCAAAACCTTTTCAGCTGCTGTAGCTGACTCTGCTGATCCCACAAACAGTTTCTCCTTGCCCTCCTTCACTTTCCCCACTTTGTTCTTGGCCTTCACCTTCTTCGTTGGCGTCACCTTCTTGTTCTTTCTCTTACCCTTCTTCCCGTCTCCTCCCCCCAGCCCAGCTTCGCTAACAGACTCCTGGAAAGTCCTTTCCCTTTCCCTTTCCCGTTCCCTGGGCTGCTTCCTGGCAGCCTGGCTCTGCTGGTTCTTCCTCTTCCAGAGCAGGGCCACGGGGATGGGCCACAGATGGTTCGGGATGACCTCTCCTCCTGCTCCACCTATACCTCCCTCCCCTGCCTCTCTGTCCTGGGAGAACCGAGAGTCCGTTTTGGGAGGCTTGCCCCCCAGCTTGCCCGCCGCTCCCTTCTCCCCTGCTTGGGAACCCAAGCTCGGGCCACTCTGAGTGGACAGTGTCTCGTCTATCTCCTGGATGATGGTGAAGTAGCTGGGGGGAGGGAGCAGTGCGGGGGTGGTCTGTTGAGAGACAGAATTGGCTCTATGCTGCTGTTGCTGTTGAGTTTGTACATTCTGCTCCCCGTTATAGGCAGGCATGATGGCCAGGGAAGACTGCTGATGCATCGAAGGGAGGGGCTGCAGGTTAAGGTTAGGATTAGCGGCCTGCTGTTGCTGCTGCACTGATATTGGGTTCTCCACGCAGGACAGCCCGGCCGGTCGATGGGACCATAATATCTCCGATACCCATCAAGAGCTGACCACGGAAGGGGGTCTTCACCTTTTGGGGAAGTTCGAGCCCCAGTGAATAGTTCCGTTACCCCCGCTCCTCACCAACCTTTTGGGGCCCCTCCTCCCCAGGCTGTATGCGGGGCCTTTGGGCCCCAGCCGAGACCTCCAGCTCCACCACGGCTGATCTGCGGTCGGGCGGGGCAGGAAGGTGGAGCAGGGCAGGGGGCCGAGAGGAGAGGGGGCTGAGGGGGGTTCGGGGGTCCCAGCAGGGGAGGGAGAGGGAGGGGTGTTGGGGAGAGAGGAGGAGGGTTTCTTGTGCGAGGAAGGGGAGGGGGGGCAGGTGGGAGGGGTGGATGGGGTGAGGGTGGGGGTCTATCTCCTCTTCATCCAGACTGCAGCAGCTGTACATCCCCTGAAGAATAAAAACAGTAATAATTATAACAATAATAATAATAATAATAATAATAATAATAATAATAATAATAATAATAATAATAATAATAATGACAAAAAAACACAATTATAATTCCTGTCCCCATTGGAACCAATTAGCAGAAGCTACACTTGTAATTTCGCTTTGAGAGTAGATCTCACACTCAGAATGTCAATAATGATGATAATTACAACATCAATAACAATGACAATGATAATAATAATAGTAAAATAGTAATGATAATAACACTGATATTAATACTACTACTGCTTCTAATAATACTATAATACTAATTAATAATATTAATAATACTAATATGTATATTACTACTACTACTATAATAATGGATCCAAAAGTTCTTAACAATTTTAGGCCTATTTCTAATCTCCCATTTTTTATGCAAAGTTGTAGGGAGAGTAGTAGCTACCCAACTTAATGAATTCCTTCCAGTACATAATAAATAAGAGACATTTCAGTCAGGCTTCCACCCTGGTCATGGTACTGAAACTGCACTTATCAGAGTGGTGAATGATGTGCTGTTATCTTCTGATACGGGCTCACCCTCGGTTCTTATACTTCTAGATCTAAGTGCAGCATTCATCACTATTGCTCATCCTATTCTAATTGATCGTCTTGAGAATCTAGAGGAATTGCCAGGTTGTGTCCTGTCTTGGTTAAAATCTTATCTTTCAAAGAGGTTTGCATTTATTAAAATTGAGGAAGAATCCATGGTTCCGTTCTTGGTCCAGTTTTGTTTTCCTTGTATATGTTGCTACCCTTGGACAATGTTGTCTGTAGCCATGAAATACGTTTTCATTGCTATGCTGATGATACTCAATTATTTTTATCAGGTGACACATCAGCTGAAAATACTCTGACTAGACTACCTGTCTTGCTGACATTAAGCAATGGGTGTCAAAAAAAAAACGTTTTGGGATCACAGAATCAACTAAATAATATAAATCTATCTGATTTTACATTTGGTAGTTTCTCCTCTGAGTTGAAGGCTGAAATGAGAAATGTGGGTGTCATTTTGATCCAGATCTTTCATTTGAGCCTCACATTAGGAATGTAACTAAAGTGTATTTTTATCATTTAAGAAATATTGTTAAACTAAGAAGTAATTGTTTGCTGCAGGATGCTGAGAGACTGATGCATGCTTTTATAACATCTAGGATTGATTATTGCAATGCTCTTTTCTTTGATATTTCAAGTTGCATTTTATCTCAATTAGCTTGTGCAAAATGCTGCTGCCAGGGTTTTAACAAGAACAAGGAAGTATGAACACATTAGCCCTGTGTTAGCAGCATTACATTGACTTCCTGTACGGTTTAGGAATGATTTTAAGGTCTTGGTTTTAGCTAGTGGTGGGCAGCGATATGAAATGCTATATTGATACTGTGCATGTATTTCGATATTGATATCAATAATATCGAAGTCTTCCATATATATTTTCTGTGTTTTGGAAGACTTCAGTATTAATGATATATAAAATGTACACTGGACCACCAAGCCATCAAATATTATAACACTAATAACAATTATATTAATATTAACATTCATACCAATACTAACAATACAAATACTAACAACAATTGCCATACTAATAATGCTAATAATGCTAATACGGTAATGTTAATATCCTATTGAGACTGTAAGGTCAATGTACAGTGGCTCAGTACAGCTGCAAGGCACGCAGTTGTGGGAGAATGTTTAGCACTCGGGATACAGGCGAATAAGGAACTGGTACGTGGGGTTCATTTGACCTTCTGGCCTCCTCTCATTTGTAAACTTTCTGACCTTCTGTGTCTGGAACAGCATTTTGACTCACACCATTTTAGACACTGTTAGGAAAACAGAGTGGAAGCAGAGTTCACAAAATTCACCTGCACACACACACAGTTAGGAATAAACATTACTACCATAGTAATTGGTATTGTGCGCTCCTTTACAGACATAAAATTAGATTCCTTACAAGACACACTCACCCGGCTGATCGCTAACAGGAAGTCCAGTCTCCCAGAATGCCCCATGCAGTGACGCAGCTTCCAGTAGATCAGGTGCTCCCAGGCGAACACCAGTAAACTGAGTCCCATTGCCACCAGTAGCATGTAGAACACTCCGGCCATGTTATCAATGTCCAGCTTGCTTGACATGACCTCGATCTTATCATTGTGACAGATCCCAGACAGCCAGAGCCTCTCCAACATCTCAATCTCATCTGAGAGGAGAGAGAGAGGGGGAGAGAGGAGAGAGGGGTGAGTTTACTGGACATCAACAAACCCATCTCTCCATTTCCTTTTCCTCTCCCCCCCCCCTCCCTCCTCTCCCCTCTTTACCATCTCCCACGAACTGCAGCAGTGCCAGGTCGACAGCTCCCCCCCCCCCCCCTCCTCTCCCCTCTTTACCATCTCCCACGAACTGCAGCAGTGCCAGGTCGACAGCTCCCCCCCTCCTCTCCTCCCCGCTCTTTACCATCTCCCATGAACTGCAGCAGTGCCAGGTCGACAGCTCCCCCCTCTCCTCTCCCTCTTTACCATCTCCCACCAACTGCAGCAGTGCCAGGTCGACAGCTCCCCCCCCCCCCCTCCCCCTCTTTACCATCTCCCATGAACTGCAGCAGTGCCAGGTCAACAGCCCCCCCCTCCTCTCCCCTCTTTACCATCTCCCATGAACTGCAGGAGTGCCAGGTCGACAGCTCCCCCCCCCCCCCCCCTCTTTACCATCTCCCATGAACTGCAGCAGTGCCAGGTCAGCAGCCCCCCCCCCTCCTCTCCCCTCTTTACCATCTCCCATGAACTGCAGGAGTGCCAGGTCGACAGCTCCCCCCCCCTCTCCTCTCCTCCCCCCTCTTTACCATCTCCTACGAACTGCAGTAGTGCCAGGTCGACAGCTCTCTTCCACTTGGACCCCTTCTGCAGCGCAATACCGTAGCCCGTGGTCGCAAACACCTTCCCCGAGCCGATCGTCATCACCTTGCAGCCCTCGTCCTTCCGAGCCATGTAGTTCAGCACAGCAGCATCGTAGATAAACGCATCCAGCTTACTGACATAGAGAGATGAGAGGGGAGGGGAGGAGAGGACAGGAAAGGGAAGAGGAGAGAGGGAGTCAGAGAGAGGAGAGGGAAGGGAACAGTGTTAATGCATACAACACACTGTTAATATTACTGTGCTTCCAGAAAAGAGAGAAAGAGAGAGACAGGGGAGAGGAGAGAGGGGAGATAAAGGACAGGGTAGAGAGAAGAGAAAGAAGAGAAGGGAGAGGGACTGGTCTGTTGCTCACCCTGTTTTCAGGTTGTTCAGCCTCCTCCACTCCTCTGGTTGTACTTGCCCATGTACTGGTGCATGTCCGGATAGTTACTGCGGATGTTTTTCTCAGTGCTGCCATTGGGGACTGTCCCAAATTTCAGAGGAGGGTACTGTTCATAGGGCTTCTGGAACTGAGGGGGGTGAGGTGGGGAGGGGGCGAGGAGGGGAGGAGAAGGGAAGAGGAGGGGAGGAGGAGGGAGCGAAGGGAGGGGGAAGGGTTAGTGTCAAGCTGCTGTTAGAGTTACGTTTCAGATACAGTATAAACCCAAACATCAACCCCTCTCCGCTCTCTCTCTCCTCTCTGTCTCCTCCCTTCCTCTCACCTTCTTGTCGCTCAGCCCCGACACAGTATCGATGTACTCCTCCTGGATCATGAAGGCTGCCAGGTTGGCAGTGTAGCTGGCCAGGAAGATCACAGCGAAGAAGGCCCAAATCAGAACCATGATCTTGCTGGTGGTACCCCTGGGGTTCTCGACTGGGACGGAGTTATTGAAGACCAAAGCCCAGAGCAGCCAAATAGACTTCCCGATCGTGAACTTCGAACCCCCAGGGCCTGAGAGAGAAGAGGAGAGCTACTGAGAAAGACTTCAAGTCGAAACATCTGTCACTGAATTTACATTTAGGATGCTGTGGAAGACATTTAGTCAAAACATCTGTCACTGAATTTACATTTAGGATGCTGAGAAAGACTTCTAGTCGAAACATTTCTCATTGAATTTACATTGAAGACACTGAGAGATACTTCTAGTTGAAACATCTGTTGTTCTATTTGCATTGAAGACACTGATATAGACTTCTAGTCGAAATGTTTGTCATTGAATTTACATTGAAGAGAGAAGAGAAAGACTTCTAGTTTGTCGATGGATTTACATTGAAGACACAGATACTAGTATAGTATAGTATTTTATGGTATGGTGTGGTGTGGTATTGTATAGAGCAGTATAGTATAGTATAGTATAGTATAGTATAGTATAGTATAGTATAGTATAGTATAGTACAGTATAGTTAAGGCTTCTGATTTTTGGTTTGAACTGATAACCGATAAAACACCCCAGATACAAAAGAAATGAAATCAGGGTAAATCCATTAAACACCAAGAAAAAACTGGAAATGGTTACTCACGTTGACCTGACTCCTTTCCCCATAAAAATAAATAAATAAATAAATAACCTACAAAAAAAAAAAAAAAACTTTGGGCAATGTCCTCTTTTCCTGACTTGTATCTCACACTGATTCATTCTGATTATTTTAAACTCACCCCAACTACTGAGTGGCAGCAAATTCCTAAATTTCTATTGGAGGATTGTACACGCTTGCAAGATTTCAAACCAGATTACAATTAGAAAGGAGCATTGTTCTGGCTTGCCACATTTAAAGCCATATTACAGATCGAGAGGGAGAATTTACACGTCAAGCAGAATTTAAAAAAGAATTGCAAATTGTGGCGAAATGTAAGAAAATGCCTGACAGACAGCAAAGCAAAGATGGTAAATTGAAGAGTGCAGGTATTATCAAGTTACTATACATTGTGACAGAAAAAACAGCCCAAGCATTTTGGAAAGTAACCGATAACAATAACTTCAAACAGTATATGAAAAGTTTAAAGCCCAAAAAAAAAAAAAAAAAAAAGATTTTCATAAAACTCGAAAATAGCAAAGAACAGAAGCCCTAATTATAGTAGTGTTCGGTATAGCACAGTATAGTATAGTATAATATAGTATAGTATATTATAATATAGTATGATGGAGCATATTATTATTATTATTATTATTTGTTTATTTAGCAGACGCCTTTATCCAAGGCGGCTTACAGAGACTAGGGTGTGTTAACTATGCATCAGCTGCAGAGTCACTTACAACTACGTCTCACCCGAAAGACGGAGCACAAGGAGGTTAAGTGACTTGCTCAGGGTCACACAGTGAGTCAGTGGCTGAGGTGGGATTTGAACTGGGGACCTCCTGGTTACAAGCCCTTTTCTTTAACCACTGGACCACACAGTATAGTATGATATAGCACAGTATGGGAGACTCACGTTTGCCGGACGCCAGGCTGCGGTTGTATCCAACGGGACTTAAGAACTCGAAGATGAAGACCGTCACCGCGACAACCGTGAGACACATGACAAACATCATCACCCAGACTGCAGGGCTGTAGGGCTCTGAGAGAGAGAGAGAGAGAGAGAGAGAGAGAGAGAGAGAGAGAGAGAGAGAGAGAGAGAGAGAGAGACATGACAAACATCATCACCCAGACAGCAGGGCTGTAGGGCTCTGAGAGAGAGAGAGAGAGAGAGACATGACAAACATCATCACCCAGACTGCAGGGCTGTAGGGCTCTGAGAGAGAGAGAGAGAGAGAGAGACACATGACAAACATCATCACCCAGACTGCAGGGCTGTAGGGCTCTCTGAGAGAGAGAGAGAGAGAGAGACATGACAAACATCATCACCCAGACTGCAGGGCTGTAGGGCTCTGAGAGAGAGAGAGAGAGACACATGACAAACATCATCACCCAGACTGCAGGGCTGTAGGGCTCTGAGAGAGAGAGAGAGAGAGAGAGAGAGAGAGAGAGAGAGAGAGAGAGAGAGAGAGAGAGACAAACATCATCACCCAGACAGCAGGGCTGCAGGGCTGAGAGGGAGAGAGAGACACATGACAAACATCATCACCCAGAGAGGGCTGTAGGGCTCTGAGAGAGAGAGAGAGAGAGACACATGACAAACATCATCACCCAGACTGCAGGGCTGTAGGGCTCTGAGAGAGAGAGAGAGAGACATGACAAACATCATCACCCAGACTGCAGGGCTGTAGGGAGAGAGAGAGAGAGAGAGAGAGAGAGAGAGAGAGAGAGAGAGAGAGAGAGAGGACAAACATCATCACCCAGACTGCAGGGCTGTAGGGCTCTGAGAGAGAGAGAGAGAGAGAGAGAGAGAGAGAGAGAGAGAGAGAGAGAGAGATGACAAACATCATCACCCAGACTGCAGGGCTGTAGGGCTCTGAGAGAGAGAGAGACAAACATCATCACCCAGACTGCAGGGCTGTAGGGCTCTGAGCTAGAGAGAGAGACATGACAAACATCATCACCCAGACTGCAGGGCTGTAGGGCTCTGAGAGAGAGAGAGAAAGAGAGAGAGAGAGAGAGAGAGAGAGAGAGAGAGAGAGAGAGACTTTTGACTTTTTCATAAAATATAAATAAAACACAAAAAAGCCAATATTAAAAAAAAAACTAAACAGCAGCTCTTCCTCCTCACTCAGTGAGCACAAGGCGTCTCCCACACACCACCTCTCCTGAAAGCCTTCCAGGTTACTGACCATTTGAAAATAATTAAAATCCACCATTACCCGGCTGATTGCTAAAATACAAAACAATCGGACAACGTCTGTTAGTCCTGCCTCTAAAATCTTATTTTTCCTGGATTTTAAAATGGCCAATTTTGCCTGCCCTAAAATAAAGTTAATTAAAACACTCCTATTCCTTGATTTAAAACTATAGGGGAACCCAAAAATAAAAATCTCCTTGCTAAAAATCACCCCAAAAGCTTGCAGGAGCCCCTGCAAGAGATGAAAGAACGACCCCAGCCTGACACAATCACTGAAGGTGTGGAACACTGTCTCCTCCTCCCCACAGAAACAGCACTCCGCACTGATGCTGAGGAACCGTCCCGCAGACACGGCGCAGTTCAGGATCCTCCACTGCAGGTCCCCTACTCTTTTAGTTAAGGGCAGTTTGTACAACACCCACCACGCTGGCTCTCTTTCTTCTGCTACCTGTAAATGGCTTCTCCACTTTGTGTCTACAAGCCCTTTTAGCTGCTTGGACTGGACTGTTTTGACATGCAGCTCATATAGTTTTTTCCCCTCTGCTGTGTGGAGAGCTATACTTTTTACTCTCTCCACTTTCCCTATTCTTACTCCTTCCCCGCCCTCTTCCTCACCTAAACCTGGTGATAAAAAAACTATAGGGAAAAAGGGGTCCCCTCCCTGATCTGCCCCCCCAGCTAGCCCCTCCCCCAAAGCCTCCTTGAGTTTCGGGGGGAGAGAGTTCTTCAGCTCATTAATCATTCTCTCAGCCAGCCTCTCCGAGTGCCAGCCCAGCCGTCCAGCCAGCTGAGCCGCTGAGATCCAACAGGGGTGGCCTGACACGATCAGGTGGGCCAGTCGGGTTATATATTTTTTTTTTTTATTTTTGGAAGGTTTGCTCATTAGAGATCTTCGTTATTTTCTAAATTAAGAATGTCTCTCTCTAACTCCCTGACTGCTTTGTCTAGTGACCTGGTTGCCTCCAGGGTGTACTGCTGACAAAAAATTGTAATTTGTTTTTTCCCAATGTCCCACCACTGCCTTAAATCTTGATAATTGTTCTTTTGTTTTTGCCAGATTTTCCAAAACTCTTTAAAATATTTCCACATTTACAGTCTTTTAATAATTGAAGTGCCAGTAAGAAGATTTGTGTGCTTCGGTTGGAATAAGTTCATTAACTAACAGGCAGTGGTGGTCTGACAGACTATTAGGAATGATACTTGCCCCTACAAAAAAATTGAGGTGACAACGGAATGAATAAAGCTGGTCCAGTCGTGCTCTAGATGTGTAGTTAATACGAGACTGGGACCAGGTGTACTGTCGGGCATGAGGGTGCAGACACCTACATACGTCAACCAAGTCACTGGACTGTAAAACTGCAGTCAACTCTCTGGAGGATTGAGGATGTGGCTCCTCAGTCTTCCTATCCTTTGTAAAATCTACAGTGCAATTAAAATCACCCGCAACCACTAATACGTCATTATTATTGTATTTTAAAATAGCTTATTAAACAATACAGTTCTTTCTCTTCCTGTATTTGGCGCATAAATATTTATAAAAGTAAAGTTAAAACCAGCTATTTGTGTTTGTACTTTTAAAAGCCGCACTTTCTCAATCTCTTCTACTTGCTTTACACTGACAGCCATGTCTGATTTAAAAAGCACCGCTACTCCCGCGCTGGTGCTGGAGCCGTGACTGAACACACACTGACCTCCCCACTCTGACCGCCAGACCGCCTCACTCTCCTGCTCAGTGTGCGTCTCCTGCAGCAACACAACCCCAGTCCTTTTCTGCTTTAAAAAATCAAATAACTGTGCTCTTTTAAAGACTGTCTACAGCCATGAATGTTAAAGGAAATAAAAATAGACTTTTCCATGGCGGTTAAAATATTTAAGACCATCAAGTTAAAACAAACACTAAAAAATAAAAATAAAAAAGTCGTATTAAAAAAATCCATTTTAAAATAATGTTTTTGAACGTATCATTTTCTTTACCGTCTGTACTACTTTTTTTAAACGGTATCTCTTCTGCTGATCTAGCTCCTCAAGTGTGGACTTCCTGGAGACTACATGCGCAGAATGTAAAAACAATTTTAAATCGGGAAAAAAACTTTTCAGAGAGCCCCCCGTCATCCGACTTGTACATGCCCTCGTCTTCCTCGCCGTCTGCCCCATCTTTTTCAGCGGCCTCGCCGCTCTCCACAGCCACTGCTTCAGTCTCGGGGCCCCTGTCTTGCTACCTGTCTCGTAGTCAGACTGGGGCAGTTCTGTGCTTGTGCCTTCTTCCTCAGGGCAAGTTGGCACAGCCTCCGGGGAAGACGTCAGTTCCTCTTCTGGCTTCGGTTGGGGATCGCCTCCGCTCTCTGCAACTTTCACGCCGGGGGACTGAGTCTTTTCCCCGCTGCCCACAAACACTAACCCAGGGTCTCGCTTGGGCTCTCCTTCTTCAGACTGTATGTTTTTCTTTGTCTTATTTTTCGCCACCATTTCAAACTCTTCTTGGCTTTGTCCAGTCTCTTGCCCTGAGGCTGTCTGCGCTTGGCTGTGGCTGTGTCTCTTATGCTGCGGTGTCGACACTGCTTCAGGCACAGTGGACGCTGCTGCTTCAGGCACCGCTGCCTCGGGCTCTGCTGGTTCCGCCGACTCGGGCTTTGCTGGCTCCGGGGGCTGCTGGTCCTCCCGCTCTTCCCGATCGCCCCTAGCCTCCTCCCCGCCAGGAGCTCCCTTATCCTGCTCTGCTTCAGCCCGATCCCTGTTTCTCAGACACTGTTTCCTTTGATGTCCCTGAGCTCCACATTTAAAACACCTCATCGTATCAGAACTAGCAAAAACAACACAATTCATCCCCTCGACATTAAAATTACACGCTACTTCAATAACTAAATTAGGATTGTGTTGTAAAATAAACGCTTGTCTTCTAAAAGACAAGACATGTTTAACACTGGGAGTTTTACATCCTAGAGAAATCGTCTTAATGGGATACATCAATTTTCCATATCTTGCTAACTCTCTTTCCAGTAACTCGTTTTTTAAGAAGGGAGGGACATTAGACAGTATTACTTTGGTTATGGGGGTCACTAAAGGTGAAACTTCAATAAAAGACCCCTGCACACTAAACCCCTCCTCCACTAGCTTGTTTATCAAATCCAAATCAGTTAAAAAAATGACTACAGCTTTACGCATCCTTGAAGCTGATTTTATTTTATTGAAGCCCACAACCTCTCCTACCGCCACCCCGATATCAGGCACACAGCGGCAGCCATGCCGGCGAGTCAGTACCCCCCCGCTCCCCCCGAACTACACGCCATATCGGCGTTTCTGCTGATCTATGATCAGCTAAACAAACAACAATGACTCGCAAATATACTAAAACTATTACGATAAACCAACAAACAAATTTTACATAAAACACAAAAATATAAATATATATAAATAAATAATTGCAAAAGCTTAGACTCTCCTGAATCACAACTCCTGCGCTCCACTCACCACCTGGCTCCTCCCACAATCCCACAATCGAGAGAGAGAGAGAGAGAGAGAGAGAGAGAGAGAGAGACAGAGAAGACTGCAGGGCAAACATCACCCAGAGAGGGCTGAGAGACAGAGAGAGAGAGAGAGAGAGAGAGAGAGAGAGAGAGAGAGAGAGGGAGAAAGATCCAAACATACCGAGGAAGGCGGAGGGCGAGACAGTGCCGTTGCTTACGGGAGACCATGACACTGATCCCGTCTCCACAAACGGGACGGAGAAATCCACAACCTCGACCTCTCCTCATTGATCGTGAGTGAGCCAATTGCCATGTCTGCTCGCTGATACACCACCTGACAGAGATAGAAGGGGATTATAACACACACATAAATAGAGATAACAATAACTACTATTATTACAGAGGGTGAGAAGGGGAAAGAGAGAGGGGCAGCAGTGTGCTAGGGCAGCAGTGTGGAGTAGTGGTTAGGGCTCTGGACTCTTGACCGGAGGGTCGTGGGTTCAATCCCAGAGGAGGGGACACTGCTGCTGTACCCTTGAGCAAGGTACTTTACCTAGATTGCTCCAGTAAAAACCCAACTGTATAAATGGGCAATTGTATGTAAAAATAATGTGTAAAAAAATAATGTAATTGTATGTAAAAATAATATGATATCTTGTAACAATTGTAAGTCGCCCTGGATAAGGGCATCTACTAAGAAATAAATAATAATAATAATAATAATAATAATAATAATAATAATAATATATAGTCCCATTTGGTGGCACTACTGCAACATAAACACTATCTGTACCATAGTGAGGCGGGATTCTGTGCAAGCACCAGTGTGAAGCAACTAAAATTCTAAAATGGCTTGGATAACTTAAACGCCGTGATTGGCTGACAAGATCACATGACCGTGCAGTAAGAATTGTGTTATGCAAGACTAGGGACAAATCACTCTGGAGATCAATCCATTTCCTTGGATTTATTTTCTTTAAAATCTTGATCTCATGGCGTCATGGCGATAGTGCCTGTACAAAATTCCTCCAGACTGCAGGATCTGAAATCGGGGTGGAGATTGGTTGCATTGGATCTTAACAATGAAGAGGACATGTATGACACACACAAAAAAAAAAACCTACAGTACTGTGCAAAAGTTTTAGGCAGGTGTGAAAAAATGCTGTAAAGTAAGAATGCTTTCAAAAATAGACATGTTAATAGATTATATTTATCAATTAACTAAATGCAAAGTGAGTGAACAGAAGAAAAATCTAAATCAAATCCATATTTGGTGTGACCACCCTTTGCCTTCAAAACAGCATCAATTCTTCTAGGTACACTTGCACAAAGTCAGGGATTTTGTAGGCATATAGTCAGGTGTATGATTAAACAATTATACCAAACAGGTGCTAATGATCATCAATTCAATATGTAGGTTGAAACACAATCATTAACTGAAACAGAAACAGCTGTGTAGGAGGAATAAAACTGTGTGAGGAACAGCCAAACTCAGCTAACAAGGTGAGGTTCCTGAAGACAGTTTACTGTCAAAAGTCATACACCATGGCAAGACTGAGCACAGCAACAAGACACAAGGTATTTATACTGCATCAGCAAGGTCTCTCCCAGGCAGAAATTTCAAGGCAGACAGGGGTTTCCAGATGTGCTGTCCAAGCTCTTTTGAAGAAGCACAAAGAAACGGGCAACGTTGAGGACCGTAGACGCAGTGGTCGGCCAAGGAAACTTACTGCAGCAGATGAAAGACACATCATGCTTACTTCCCTTCGCAATCGGAAGATGTCCAGTAGTGCCATCAACTCAGAATTGGCAGAAAACAGTGGGACCCTGGTACACCCATCTACTGTCCGGAGAAGTCTGGTCAGAAGTGGCCTTCATGGAAGACAAAAAAAAAGCCATACCTCTGATGTGGAAACAAGGCCAAGCGACTCAACTATGCACGAAAACATAGGAACTGGGGTGCAGAAAAATGGCAGCAGGTGCTCTGGACTGATGAGTCAAAATTTGAAATATTTGGCTGTAGCAGAAGGCAGTTTGTTCTCCGAAGGGCTGGAGAGCGGTACACGAATGAGTGTCTGCAGGCAACAGTGAAGCATGGTGGAGGTTCCTTGCAAGTTTGGGGCTGCATTTCTGTAAATGGAGTTGGGGATTTGGTCAGAATTAATGGTCTCCTCAATGCTGAGAAGTACAGGCAGATATTTATCCATCATGAAATACCATCAGGGAGGCATCTGATTGGCCCCAAATTTATTCTGCAGCATGACAACGACCCCAAACATACAGCAAAAGTCATTAAGAACTATCTTCAGCGTAAAGAAGAACAAGGAGTCCTGGAAGTGATGGTATGGCCCCCACAGAGCCCTGATCTCAACATCATCGAGTCTGTCTGGGATTACATGAAGAGAGAGAAGCAACTGAGGCTGCCTAAATCCACAGAAGAACTGTGGTTAGTTCTCCAAGATGTTTGGGCCAACCTACCTGCCGAGTTCCTTCAAAAACTGTGTGCAAGTGTACCTAGAAGAATTGATGCTGTTTTGAAGGCAAAGGGTGGTCACACCAAATATTGATTTGATGTAGATTTTTCTTCTGTTCACTCACTTTGCATTTAGTTAATTGATAAATATAATCTATTAACATGTCTATTTTTGAAAGCATTCTTACTTTACAGTATTTTTTCACACCTGCCTAAAACTTTTGCACAGTACTGTAGGTTCATATTTTCAAGAACATGGTATAAAAAGTTAAACCGGTAATCAGTGTGTATTATAATGCAGTGAGCAGTTTTGTTCAGGTTGACCGATATGACTGATGTGACATTCTGCATGACTGATGTGACAGGCAGTGTGTTTGGAGGAATAAAAAATAAAGGTGCAGTGCGAGCATTATACCAGGGAAACAGTGGCTGGGTTTCCATGCAGTTTAGAAACTCCAAATAATCTCTCCATTGTCGTGAGAATGTGGCGTAGCACACACATTCCACGCACATTCCACGCACATTCCATGCACATTCCATGCACATTCCATGCACATTCCATGCACATTCCACGCACATTCCATGCACATTCCATGCACATTCCATTCACATTCCATGCACATTCCTCACACTATAGGAAGTGTGCGGCCAAACGATTGCACGGCTAACAGGGTGGGTTAATTTGCCTTCTAGGGCTAAAAAGCGGTCAAATTGACCAATAACTACTTTTTTTGCATAGAAACATTTCCAAAAGGTGTACCACATGTTCATGAGATTTCAGCAGTGAAGATCCCGTTTGTGGTGTAACCTCGCGCAACGTTCTACTATAACTAAAGGCCATGAGATCTGCTGGAAGTAACCCTGGCAAGGAAAAAATACGCATACAGCCCGAGGGGTTTAGAGACTTCTTCATTCACTATTCTTCTTCAAGCAGGCAGCTCCTCCTCTTCATCTTGGAGGGGGCAGCATACCATATGGGCCCGAACTCCCTGCACGTAAGGCACCAACCTTGATCCTCCAGGCAGCTGAGGAAGGTGTGTAATCCGCCATCCCACAGGACTTGGGACGCATACGGGCCCTTCTCTGGCTTTTGGGCAGGCAGCTGCTGCTGGGCAGTCTGGCGAACCCATTTGTCCACAGACCACCTCGTCCCTGGTGAACGCCTCCAGGAAGCAGGGGTCTTCATAGGGGCACTCTTTTCTGAGGGGCTCAAACCCCACGAGCTCTGCACAACAGAGCCCCTTCAGCGTCCCTGCTGCTCTTCATGCCATTCTTCCATTCATTTATTTATTTATTTTAACTGCAGTTCCATCTTTAGGGAGTCTTCTAGCACCAACAGGATAGTGTCAGGTATGAGACTCAGAGTAAAGAAGCTGCAGTTAAAGCACTAATGTTTATTAACAAAATAACAAACAAAACCAGAACAACTAAACAAGGTACAATGGCCAAAACAAAAGGTCTAACCAAAACAAGTCCTACACAACAATACACACTATTTACACTGCAGACTTCTGCCCTGCCACCGTGGTACATTTTGAAATTTGGAGCTATATGCATACACAATCAATACGCAACTATGAAGGATGTGTATACATATATGCATATTCAATCGTAAATATGACAGTTTGAAATATGCAATCTGAATTTTCACTCTCACCACATCTCTAACAGTGTTGTACTGTTGTATATTCCAGAAAGTTTTCTCCTCACCTCCCCTATCATGCCATTCCATACCCCTTCAATCTTCTTGCCATGCTTCCCATTGGTCACCAGGTAAGGTCATAGGTGAAAGCGACAGTCTTGTGTCGTTTGAGGATATCGATGCAGAACCCCTTACAGCACATTTTCATGGGAGCCAGCCCGTCGGAGAGGGAGCTAAAATCAAAAACACACAGCACAGGAAGTGACTCCACCACCTGCTCTACCCCCTCTCCCCTCCTACAGGTTGAGCTATCTTTATAGCTGTAATAATACACTGTAGAGTGGTTTTATAACAGCAATAACACACTGTAGAGTGGGGTTAGAACAGTAATAACACACTGCAGAGTGGTGTTAGAACAGCAATAACAAACTGCAGAGTGGTGGTAGAACAGTAATAACACACTGCAGAGTGGTGTTAGAACAGTAATAACACACTGCAGAGTGGTGTTAGAACAGTAATAACAAACTGCAGAGTGGTGTTAGAACAGTAATAACACATTGCAGAGTGGTGTTAGAACAGCAATAACACACTGCAGAGTGGTGTTAGAACAGTAATAACACACTGCAGAGTGGTGTTAGAACAGTAATAACACACTGCAGAGTGGTGTTAGAACGGTAATAACACACTGCAGAGTGGTGTTAGAACAGTAATAACACACTGCAGAGTGGTGTTAGAACAGTAATAACACACTGCAGAGTGGTGTTAGAACAGTAATAACACACTGCAGAGTGGTGTTAGAACAGTAATAACACACTGCAGAGTGGTGTTAGAACAGCAATAACACACTGCAGAGTTTTATAACAGCAATAAGAGACCGTGCACTGGTGTTATAACAGCAGTAATCCCCCTCACCTCTCTGACAGGTTGAGCTGCCTCCTGCATGGCACAGAGTCTCGAATGCAGGTCCCGCTGGACGGGTCCGCCCCCTCCACGATCACGAAGGGGCGCTCCTCCAAGGTCACAACCCTGAGGTGCTGAGCCCCATCGGGCGGCTCGAGGAAAGTGCCATAGCGAGACCAGACCGGATAACGCATCCGGAGAATCCCGTCATCCCAGGAGCCCACCTGACAGGAGAAAGAAGAGAGAGATCGGGGAGAGAGGAGAGATCATTCCACTATATCAGTAGCATACACATAAGCAGTATACTCCACTATATTCCAGCATACCCAGTATAACAAGCTCCCACTCACCACCTCCCAGTTCCTCTCTCTGTTCAGTGCGATCACCACAAGTGATGGATTGACTAGGGCCGTCACTGTTGAAGGAATAATCTCGACCACCCAGTGAGATATTGGAGAAATACCTGAGAGGAGAAACCAACAACCAATCAATAATCAATCAATATAATAATCAATAATCTGATCACTCAATAATAGACCAAGAACCAATACATTCATCAATATCCTGTGGATCTGGGGAAATACCTGAGAGGAGAAATCAATAATGCATCGATACAACAATAATCCAATCAGCAATCAACACCCCTGTCAATAAGTAATCACTATCCCGGACAGGAAGACATTCGAGAAAGAAAAGAGAAAAATATATACACTGATCAATAATCAATCAATAGTCATTGATACACCCACAGTGTTAGTTTCTCTGTCTCTAGTTACCTGTGCAGGCAGTGTGTTAGTTTCTCTGTGTCTCTAGTTACCTGTGTAGGCAGTGTGTTAGTTTCTCTGTGTCTCTAGTTACCTGTGTAGGCAGTGTGTTAGTTTCTCGGTGTCTCTAGTTACCTGTGCAGGCAGTGTGTTAGTTTCTCGGTGTCTCTAGTTACCTGTGCAGACAGTGTATTAGTTTCTCTGAGTCTCTGTTTACCTGTGCAGGTTTCCCTTGAACGTTCTGGTCTCGTTGGGAGCCCCCTGGCAGTCCGTGCTGAAGTTAGGCAGACTCCCGAAGTCTCGCCGCAAGGCCACCGCCCCCTGTGACAGGATGGCCACGCCTCTTCCTGTGCGCCTGCGCACATCATCCCTCCAGCCGGCTGGCCGAACCACAAAGAGTGAGAGGGGGAGGGAGTCGGGGGGGAGGGTCTCGAGGGAGGAGAGGGAGGGGCCCACTGCGAACCAGATGTGAGACGGGCCTGCCAGCCCTGCCCCCCTCGCTGCACGGAACACAGACTCCGCCTCCTCACGGGAGCAATAGAGGAGACGCACCTGAGAAAGAGAGAGAGGAGACAGGAGAGGAGAGAGAGGAGGAGAGAGGAGAGGTGAGGAGAGAGAAGAGGCAAGGGAGAGGTATGTTAAACACACTGTACAGACAGACACCCTCTCCCTCTCCCTCACAAACATAGACCCACAGACTGAGACAGACACACTCTCCTCTCCCTCTCTCCCTCCCATCCTCTCCCCCCCCCCCTCACCTGCGCCCCGTTCTCTTTGAGCAGTCTCTTGGTTCTGGCTCCCCCCGGGTCCTGGGTCAGGTTGAGCAGCACCAGGGAGCGGCTCTCCCAGCCGATGAAGGAGCCGTCGGTCAGCATCTCGACGAAGGACAGGAAGTCCTCATATCCGGGGTGACGGGTTGAGACCAGGGAGAAGGAGGTCCAGTCATATTCCTCCAGAACCTCGAAGATCACACGTAGCTGCTGGGCCGTGGAGGAACCGAGCTGCAAGAACGTGGAGCCAGACTCCTGCAGAGGACAGAGAGAAAGAGAGAGTAGAGAGAGAGGAGAGTAGAGAGGAGAAAATTAGACAACATTTTAGTCTTTAATAAGATTTTTCTAGTCGAAATGTTTGCCATTGAATTTACATTGAAGACACTGAGAAAGACTTCTAGTCGTTTGTCATTCATTTTACATTGAACACACTGAGAAAGACTTCTAGTGGAAACATTTGTTATTGAATTTACACTGAAGACACTGAGAAAGACTTCTAGTGGAAACGTTTGTCATTGAATTTTCAGTAGTGGATTAAATATTCAATACTAGAGAGGGGTCAGGTTAGGGTTAGAGACTCCTCATCACTCACCTTGGGGGTGTGCACCAGTGCGGCCCCGCCCCCCACCCCCACGATGGGAACCCCGGTCTGTGCTGACAGGAAGTCGAGGATCTGAGCGACGGCAGTCAACGCCCCCTCACCATCCCCGCCCCCTTGCAACGGTGTCACTTCCTCTTCGTAGACCACACCATGGATGGGCAGGCTGGAAAGGACATCGCAGAGCCGCAAGATGAGGGAGCGAGGGCTTGTCTCGTTCAGGACCACTGGAACAACATTCACGTCTTTATAATCCCCGAAACCAGAGCTCCCAGTCAGCCCGGGGCTGCTGGGCAGACTGGAGCTGCCTGAGAGGTAAGTCGCCCCCACATAGGGGCCCCCCAGGACCAGCCGGGGCATCTCGGGGGGGTAGGAGGTGCCGCTGAACACCACCGCAATGTTCAGGACCCCCGAGCGGTGGGGTCGCGGCTCGTCCGGAGCCCCACCCAGGAAAGGGGAGGAGCAAGCAGCCAAGCCAGCCAATAGGAGCATCCTAGAGGTGAGGAGGAGCAGGGGGGGCATCGAGGCCGGAGGCATCGCGAGACGGGAAGGGGTGGAGTTCAGAACTGACAAGACGGGCTGGAATCTGGGATCTAAAACCAGAGAGAGAGAGAGGGGGGGAGTGAAAGACTGACAGGCAGACAGACAGTGCCCCACAATGCTGTTTATGGATAGAATGATGAGAGAGAGAGAGAGAGAGAGAGAGAGAGAGAGAGAGAGAGAGAGAGATTTAATAAAAAAAACACTGATAAAACTGGACTGAATTTAATTGAATTGAGAGTGAGTAGAAATTTACAGCATGATTTATAATCATCTGATAAAGGGGGAGAGAGAGAGAGTGAACTGTGAAGAGATCTGCTTGTTAAACATTCAGTCCTATTAACTGTGGCTGAGAGATAACTGCACTAGATCAGTCTCAATCACCCCACTCCCTCTGTCTCTGTCTCACTCCTCTTGCTTTCCTCTCCCCCCCCTCTCTCATCTAAAAATCTCTGTTTTTCTTTCAGATTGTGCAGCTAGATCTTACTCATTGCCAGTGTGAACACACTATATAACCCTTAAACCGTTAACCAGCTACCCAACATGGTGTCGGTATGAAGCTGTAATTGAGTGTGCTGGCATTGCCCGCTGTGTGCTGGGCACAGCCTGGCTGTACTGTACTTTGCACGGGGCAATGCTGGCAGTACCACACTATATAACACTATCTCTCCCTCTCCCCTATCCACCACACATTTCACCTCTCATACCTCTCCCTCTCTTTCTTCTCTTCTCCCTGTATTTACTATATCTTCTCCCCCTCCCTCCAGTTTCCTTTTCTCTCTCTCATTCCTCTCTCCTCTCACCCTCTACTCTCTTTTCTCTCCTCCACTCTTTCTGAACAGATGTTGTTCCACACATTAAAATAATGACCTCTATCTTTCTCTCACTCTCACCTCTCTTACTAGCTTTTTTCAATTTTCTAGAAGGACTTCTCAGGGGCAGAGGCACAGAGGAAGGGAAGAGAGAGGAGAGAGGAGAGCAGCGAGACAGAGCTGGAGAAGAGAGCGAGGAGATGGCAGGCTGCTCTAATCGTTTCTGGATGTAACCGGTTTGAGTGTCGGACACACTGATAAGATCTCTGTACATCCAATCAGCCTGGCTCACAAAACACATTCAACTACTATACATCTCCCTACCTTCCTCTCTCTCCTCTCTCCTTCCTCCCTCCCTCAATTCTTCATCACTCCATCTCACTCCTCTCATCTGCTCTCCCCTCTCTCCTCCCTTCCTATCTGTCTCTTTGCCACTGAAGAGTCCTTCTAGAAAATTAAAAAGCTAATAAGAGAATGAGAAAGATGAGAGAGAGAGGGTAGAGAATAAAGGAGAGGGGGAAAAGAAAGAGGTGTCAGAAATGTATGCCCAGTATGATATTGCCACCTGCAGCCTCACTGGAAGTGCAGGCCTTTCTGTTCAAACTGGGATATTTCATACAGATACAACATTTCTGTGCATTTGCTGTATTAGCTTGGTAATGCTTGTGTGACTTGTCATGTCAATAAAGAATTTGAGAGAGAGAGCAATAAAAAGAGAGAGAGGAAGGGCGAGAGAGAGGGTGATGAGAGCGAGGAGAGAGGAATTCTGGGGACTTTTTAAAAAGTTTAAAGCAAACCCTGTGTCCTCTGTAGAGCTCTCAGAATCATGTCTAAACTACATCAGGTACACCAGAGTGGAACCATTATTAACCTGCCCCCGCAACACTCTGCCCCCTAGTGTACAAGAAATACAGCATTAAGAAGCATATATAGACCTGAATACTACAGTCTTGTACCGTTATTAATCCGCCCCCTGCAACACTCTGCCCCCTAGTGGATGGAACAAATACATCAGTAAGAAATATCAAATATATCCTCTTTACATTCACTAGGGGACAGACTTCTATTCAAATTCATGAGTCTCGTCCGCACTGGAACCTATTAGCAGCAGCTACACTTACAATATCGCTGAGGGTGTAAATCCCGCACTCAGCGTGTCAATGGCAGATTAAATACATTAATATCAGTCTGCTTTTTATTTAGAGTTAATGTCTTATTGTCTGTGTAGGGTGGCTATCTTTAATCATGTGCAGAGTGCATTTCATTCTCCGGCACTCTTTGGGCCTCATTTAATAATGCACGATAATTGCATTACTGTGCACGTTAATGACTTCCGTATTTACTATTGCAATTTCATTAATTATCACGCAAAATAGTGGGCATATTATGGTGCACGCTAATTTTATTGTGCCACACTGTGGTAATCAGAATGAATATGTGATTTGTATGGTAATGCATGATGATGTATTTAAATGAGGCGCCCCGCTCTGAATAATGAGCTTCATTCACACCGTATTTACTAAAGGGTGATAATTGTACTGTGCACATTAAAGTGAGCGATAAGTAGTTCATTTGGACACCAGGCTTTAACCACTGACAGGCGCACTGTTTAAACCTATTTTTCTGGCCTGAAAACCAGTGATGTGCAGTTCAATGCTTTTTACCAACTTGTTTGATTCATTCACTTTAGTGAATCGATTCAACAGATTTGTTCGGTTGATTCACTGATTCACTAACGCGAAATAAATACATCTTCCTGAATTCCTTGGTTATGAAAATTAGTTTGAAAGGAAAAATCTGGCAGCAAGGGCCATTTAAGTTAAGACTGTATATACTGTATATATATATATATATATATATATATATATATATATATATATATATATATATATATATATATACACACATACATACATTGTAATGTATGTGAAAATGTCTAGATAAATTGTATGTAGTCCAATATACCCAAATATACTACTTTACACAAAACACATTAGCTAGAAGCAGCTTTCCTAGAACTCAATATCACAAATGTACCTTTGTACATGTATCAAGATCGACCGACGCAGCGATAAACTGGTGGAGTGTAAAGTAGCGCTCTGCTGTGGCACAAATTTGACCCCGTCCTGAATGTATTAACTGGCCCACGACGTAAGCTGACACATTTAAATGTGAAAACTCCACTGCGCCGGTGTTCTGAAACCCTAAAAATGGACTACCGGTCGCACAGACTAACAGACTAATCTGAAAAATAGCACCTCCCCTCCAAATGGGCTGCCTCAATTGATCAATAGGTTTGGAGAGGCAATGACCCGTGTTGACTTGGTGTCTTGACTTTATATGACATTATTATTATACAACAGATAAAACCAAATATACATAATGAAAAGGATATAATGAACCAAGTTTATTATACAACCAATACAAACAATTGTACATAATGAAATAGCCAGTATCAAGCTATAATTTAATCCTTGGGGAGATCAGAAAGGGTAATGCAGACTCTAAATACTCTCCCTTCTTCTCAGTACTCTCCCTCTGTTCCTGGGTTGTTCAGGAAGGATAGGAGCCTGCACTCTCTGTCGTAAGAAATGCCCCTGAACATTCACGATATAACTTATCTGACTGCCTACCATGAAAAATATGCATTTTATTTTCCTTACAGTATTTTACATTACTTCAGTAAGGAGAAATTAAATCTTTAATTGCTTTAATCAGAAAATACAATAAAACAGGAAATTACCACAGCTTAAATGCTAACAGCTGCCTGTCCTTTTCTGATAACAAGATGAAACTCAGAGCAGCTGATTCAAAACCGGTGCCATTCTGAGACAAGGGGTGGAGCTAACAGCATGAACCAACACACACAAAAGCAAGGCAGTTTTAACAGCGACAGTGCGTGAGAAGTACTTTGTGGAGAAGTGTAGAGCAGTTAGAAGCAGTTTGAAAGCACGTTGACAGCTGCAGAAACTAAACTTAAACTTACAAAAAATGCTAGAAATGGAGCCGCAGGATATGAGAGAGCAAAAGGCACCCCTAACAGACAGAAAGCCAACAGGGAGATAGAAGAGGGTCGAAAGAGCTGGATTCAGGTAGGGAGAGAGACGGAAAAAAAGAAACTTCGTCAAACACAACCACCAGAAATCAAAACATCAAACAAATTTGACCTGCTTTAAAATTTAGATGATCAAAACCAACATCAAGAGAATGAAAGGAACAACATCCAGGACCATATAAACAGTGCTGGCCAGGCAGCAAAAAGAAGGGAGGTCATGATTGTTGGGGACTCCATATTGAGAAACACAGCAAGTTCAGTTCGCAGTACCCCTTACTACAACATTGGAAGAGACAGGCCAAGATCCCTGCAAAACAAATATTCAGAGAGCTAGGAAGGAAATTAAAAGACAACACCAAAAACTGTAGTATTTTCTGGGATACTGTTGGCACTTTGCAAAGGACCATATAAGAACATAAGAACATAAGAAAGTTTACAACGAGAGGAGGCCATTCGGCCCATCTTGCTTGTTCGGTTATATGGACAGCTGGAAATACAAAATCAAAATGCATGGCTGAAATCGTGGTGCACAGGAAGGTTCCATCTTTCTTGAACATTGGAGCACATTCTACAACAAGGACTATCTATATAGGCGGGTGTAACAGGGAGAGATCTGGACTGGCCGTCTGGACGCAGGCAGCACGATGCTGCAGGGAGGGGGCGGCAGTCCCGTGGGGTCGGCCTGTCAGTCATGACGGTGACACGGAGAGGTGGGGAGGAGGGTGTGGGCGCTTTCCCCCTCTCTGAGTGGCTGGTAGGCGGGCTCTAATGGGATTGTGTGCCCTATAAAAATAATACTCTGCTGTTTCCTCAGGTCTGCCCTTTTAAAGAAAAGCAAAAGGCGTGCTGGGAAGACAGCAGGACCGAGAGGGAACCGGGAAAAAAAAAAACGAGGAAAACAACGAAAAAAGATAAAGAACGGAAAACTTAACTGTAGTGGGGAACCCGTGGGCAGACCCCTTGTGTAGTGTGAGGGTAGGCTGAGGAGACGGCCAGAGTAGGGACGGAGACCCGGGCCGTCTTGACTAGCGACGGCTGGGGTAACGCTGCCGAAGTGCAGCACCTTTTCTTTTAGTTTTGTTACTGTGTTTTATTTTCCTGTTTTCTTTTCACCTTTGGTTTTGGAATTATTGTTTGAGCACTTGTAAGTACACTTGAACAAGGACTGGTATGTCCCGTGGTTCTGTGTTACCATAGTTGGTACGCAGACCACGGTGAAAGCGCCCCCTCTGCGGGCTAAAAATAAAAAGTACACCCAGCACAATAAAACTGGGCACAAAACATCTGCTGTTTCTTGTGTCAGTGAATCACCCACCCCCTCCCACAGCGGGACAGACTGCACTAAAACAAAAAGGGAACCAATCTACTCGGAGAAAGGATCCTTGAGGAGGTCCAGAAGCATTTAAACTAGAAAGGAAGGGGAGAAAACAGAAAAACAGAAGGAGACCACATCAAAACAAGGGCATCAACTCAGGTAAGACAGCCATTAAATGTATTTATCTAAATGCTAGAAGTCTCAGAAACAAAATGTTAGAACTTGAAGCTACTGCACTAACAAGTAACTACGATGTGATAGGTGTTACAGAAACTTGGTTGTCTGAGAGTGATGGAGACGAATATAATATTAGTGGGTACACACCGTATAGGAAAGACAGGCAGGACAGAAGAGGCAGAGGGGTAGCACTATACATAAGAAATAGTCTTGAAGCCCAGGTGTTAAATCAGGACAAAGAAAACTATGCAGAATCAATATGGGTCAGAATAATGGACAAAAATTCAAAGGGCATAATAATAGGAGCATGCTATAGACCGCCAAATTCAGACGCTGAGCAAAATAATCTGTTATACAATGACATTACAAATGCATGTAGCAAAGGAGAAGCCATGCTAATGGGGATTTCAAATTCCCCCATATAAAATGGGAAAACCCGGTGGGGAGCACGACGGACGAAATTCAAATGGTGGAAATGACAAATGACTGCTTCATAACACAATTTGTCAAGGCACCGACTAAAGGGGAGGCATGCCTTGATTTAGTGTTTTCAAATAATGAAGACAGAATAACTAAAACAGAGGTCAGAGAGCCATTGGCAAACTCAGACCACAACATGGTCTCATTTGAAGTATTTTTTAAAACTCCAAAAGTAATGACTAAAGCTAAGGTTTACAATTTTAGAAAAGCAAACTATGAAGGTATGAAACAGAGACTAACAGAAGTAGATTGGAGTAAAATAGAGAAAACATCCAAAGAAAAAGGACGGATGTTTTTTAAAAATGTAGTACTAGAGGCGCAAAACAATTACATCCCAAAAGTAGACAAATCTAAATCTAAAACAAAATGGCCAAAATGGTTTAAAAGATCAATTTAAAAAAATATTCAGCGAAAAAACGCACTTTACAGAGCATTTAAAAGGGACCAAAAACAAAGTACACAGAAAGAGTACTTGGAACTGCAAACGCAAGTCAAAAAAGAAGTTAGAAAGGCCAAGAGAGAGATAGAAATGAACATTGCTACGGGGGCTAAAACCAATTCCAAAATGTTCTTCCAATATTATAACAGCAAGAGAACATTCAAAGAGGAGGTTAAATGTCTAAGAGACACAAATGGCAAAATCATAGATGAAGAAAAAAAAATAGCAAATATATTAAATGATTACTTTTCACAGGTTTTACAAAGAAGGATATGGACAACATGCCCCACATGTTGACCTGTTCCTATCCAGTTTAAAATAACTTTAGCATAACAGAGGCAGAAGTGTTAAAGGGACTAGGAGCTCTTAAAATAAACAAATCCCCTGGGCGGATGAGATCCTCCCAATAGTACTCAAAGAAATTAAACAAGTTATTTACAAACCGCTAACCAAGATCATGCAACAGTCTCTTGACACAGGGGTTGTACCGACAGACTGGAAAATTGCAAATGTAATACCGATCCACAAAAGGAGACAAAACCGAACCAAGTAACTACAGACCAATAAGCCTGACTTCTATTATATGTAAACTTATGGAAACTATAATAAGATCCAAAATGGAAAATTACCTATATGGTAACAGTATCCTGGGAGACAGTCAGCTTGGTTTTAGGAAAGGGAGATCATGTCTAACTAACCTGCTTGCTATTTTTGAGGATGCAACATCGACAATGGATAATTGCAAAGCATACGGCATGGTTTATTTAGATTTCCAGAAAGCTTTTGACAAAGTCCAGCATAAAAGATTAATTCTCAAACTGAACGCAGTAGGGATTCAAGGAAATGCATGCACATGGATTAGGGGAGTGGTTAACGTGTAGAAAACAGAAAGTACTGATTAGAGGAGAAACCTCAAAATGGAGCAAGGTAACCAGTGGTGTACCACAGGGATCAGTATTAGGTCCTCTGCTATTCCTAATCTACATTAATGATTTAGACTCTGGTATAGTAAGCATACTTGTTAAATTTGCAGACAACACAAAAATAGGAGGAGTGCCAAACACTGTTGCAGCAGCAACGGTCATTCAAAATGATCTAGACTGCATTCAGAACTGGGCAGACACATGGCAAATGACATTTAATAGAGAAAAGTGTAAGGTACTGCACGCAGGCAATAAAAATGTGCATTATAAATATCATATGGGAGATACTGAAATTGAAGAAGGAATCTATGAAAAGACCTAGGAGTTTATGTTGACTCAAAAATGTCTTCATCTAGACAATGTGGGGAAGCTATAAAAAAGGCCAACAAGATGCTCGGATATATTGTGAGAAGTGTTGAATTTAAATCAAGGGAAGTAATGTTAAAACTTTACAATGCATTAGTAAGACCTCATCCAGAATATTGTGTTCAGTTCTGGTCACCTCATTACAAAAAGGATATTGCTGCTCTAGAAAGAGTGCAAAGAAGAGCGACCAGAAGAGCGGACGGGTGGCGGACGCAGGGAGGCCAGCCAGGAGGGAGTAGCAGTAGTCTAGGCGGGCCTGTACCAGGAGCTGGATGGAGTATTTGGTGAGGAAGGGTCGGATTCTTCGTATGTTGCTCAGGAAGAATCGGCAAGTGCGTGCCAAGTGGAGATGTGCTGGGAATAAGAGAGGCAGGGGTCCAGGGTGACTCGAGGTTCTTAGCTGAGGAGGAGGAAGAGTGTGGTAGATTCCAGAGGAATGGAGATAGAGATCAGAGGAGGAGGGAGGAGGAGGAAGGAAAAAAAAGGAGGTCAGATTTAGAGAGGTTGAGTTTGAGGTGATGCGAGTGCATCCAGGAGGAGATAGCAGACAGACAAGTAAATATACGGGAGGGGATGGTGGAGTCAGAGGTGGGGAAGGAGAGGAAAATCTGAGCATCATCAGCATAGAAATGGCATGAGAAACCATACGATGCGATGAGTTGGCCCAGGGGCGGGTGTAGAGAGAGAACAGGAGAGGACCCAAGACTGACCAGTGCGGTTGGAAAGGTAGGAGGAGAACAAGGCCAGAGCAGTGCCAGAGATTCCCAGGTCAGCGAGAGAGGATAGTAGAAAAGAGTGATCGACAGTGTCAAAGGCAGCAGAGAGGTCGAGGAGAATTAGGACAGAGGAGAAAGAGGCAGCTCGGGCAGAGTTAAGTGAGTTGGTGACAGACAGGAGATAAGAACATAAAGGAGGCCTCCACAGTGGAGTGGAGGCCTCCTCTCGTTTGTAAACTTTCTTATGTTCGTATTTTCTTATGTTCTAAGATACGAAAGGACTGCTTGGGCTTTTGATATCACGGTGGTCATGGGTAAGTCGATGACATTATCATGCACATTAAATTATCGCTCACCAAGAATATCATATGAAAAATAAAGAAAATATAGACATCTGCATTTTTTCATTTATTTCTACAATACAGCAGCCCCTCTCAACTCTGTACTGGATCTTAATTCCCAGGCCCTTCTAATAATAAACTGGAGACAAAAATCTAGTGTTTTGCTCGATTATTTTCATTGTACTGCTCTGATAACAGGTCAAACTTAATAGATTAATCAATCATATAAATTGATAGAAATTAATACAATACCTAAACTGAAGTACATTACTGACGTATTGAAGTTAAATAAAAACTACTTTCACTGTCCTGTTCCAATCACATGCTGCACAATTCCCAGCTAAATCAAACAAAAAGTAAAGTGATCTGCAATGGTTTTATATCAGAAAATGATATGTAAAACTGTAATATTCCAGAATAGGTTGTTCCTGGGGGGCTGTGGTGGTCGCATTGAAGAAGCATTGCCCTACACACCTTATTGTAAATCAACATGTAAAGAAGGAGTGCAGTTAATAGAATGATCCGTTTTGCAAAAGGTACCAGGTGTGTGTGTGTTTGTTTTGTTTAGATTTTTGGAATCAGGTGTAGCGTTTGTTCTATGCACGGGATGACATCTGTACCAGGATCAGAGGCACTGGAATTGTGGCAATACTGCACTGTGATTGGTTGATTTCTGATATGTGGTTTATCTTGTTTACTAGCACTTCCTGAGTACAAATTACTGTGATTTGCAAGCCTGTCAGTGACCTCCACTGCCCATCGCCACGGCTCTCCATTCACAATCAGAGCTCTCAGTGTGAGGGAAAGACCATGAGCATGACGTGTATCAACAGCATGTACAGAGCTGTGCAGAATAAGAACATAAGAAAGTTTACAAACGAGAGGCCATTCAGCCCATCTTGCTTGTTTGGTTGTTAGTAGCTTATTGATCCCAGAATCTCATCAAGCAGCTTCTTGAAGGATCCCAGGGTGTTAGCTTCAACAACATTACTGGGAAGTTGGTTCCAGACCCTCACAATTCTCTGTGTAAAAAAGTGCCTCCTATTTTCTGTTCTGAATGCCCCTTTATCTAATCTCCATTTGTGATCCCTGGTCCTTGTTTCTTTTTTCAGGTCAAAAAAGTCCCCTGGGTCAACATTGTCGATCCCTTTTAGGATTTTGAATGTTTGAATCAGATCACCGCATAGTCTTCTTTGTTCAAGACTGAATAGATTCAATTGTTTTAGCCTGTCTGCATACGACATGCCTTTTAAACCTGGAATAATTCTGGTTGCTCTTCTTTGCACTCTTTCTAGAGCAGCAATATCCTTTTCCTAACGAGGTACCCAGAACTGAACACAATATTGTAGGTGAGGTCTTATTAATGCATTGTAAAGTTTTAACATTACTTCCCTTGATTTAAATTCAACACTTCTCACAATATATCCGAGCATCTTGTTGGCCTTTTTTTATAGCTTCCCCACATTGTCTAGATGAAGACATTTCTGTGTCAACATAAACTCCTAGGTCTTTCTCATAGTTCCCTTCTATAAGACCTGGCAATGAATAGTAATGGAAATTGGGTAAGTGGTGTTGAAGACCTTCATTAGGTAAGCGAATGAGGCATCCTGGTAAAGTCTATTAAAATGATTTACAGTGTGTGGAATAACTTCTTGTGTTCAAGATGTAAAGGTATGGCAGAAAGACAGACAGATGGATGTGCAGACAGACAGCCCCTATATCCCATGAATCTGATACTCAATAACTCACGCTAAATAACGTTAATACCAAGTTTCATGATAATCGGATAAACAGTTCTCTAGATATATGGAAATGTGTGAAGACAAACTTTCTCTCTGACATACACTACAAATTCATTTATATTTGTATTCAGTGGATTGAAGCTAAAACAAATCAAAAATTAATTTTTGAATTTATCCACCTTCGACAAGAAGGAAGTTAATTCTCTGGGGAGTGAGAGACAGGAGAGGAGAGAGAGGAGCAAGGGAGAGGGAATTTATATCCTCTCTCCCCCTCCCCATCCCTCTCTCCTCTCTTCCCTTTTCTCCCTCTCTCAAGTTCAAGTTCAAACATTTTATTGGCATGACAAGCTGAACAACTATTGCTTAAGATACAGTGCATTAGAAAACTCAAAAGAACATCCATGAAATACACTGAATGATATTTGTGTGTCGGGATCTCTGCTGTGTGTCCCTGGCCCCATGGCAGGATGCTACAAACTCTGAAGCTATTACTGCTCCCTCTGTGCTCTCCTATCCCCCAGAATAACCTGCAGTTTCTCCCTCTCTCTCTAAATGAATTATTTCAGCTCGCCATGCTAGACAAGGTCACTTTCACTGCTTCCTTCTTCCTTTCGTCACACAAAGACACCCCTTGTAGACTAGAGGTGACTGACCGGACATTATATTATATTATACCTACAGATGTCAGGACTGCCCAGTCCCTGACCACATTCCGACGCCTCCTTAAGACTCACCTCTTCAAACAGCACCTGTAGAACTCCTCTGTTTGTATCCTGGGACACTATCACCCTTCATGTAAATGTGCTTTATTTTGCTCTTATCTGCCCCCTATTTTACTGCATTTAATCCTGTACTTCAGAATACTGTAATCTGCCAAGTGTTTAACCTGTAGTACTTTGTATTTAATCATATCCTGATGTAACTATCACTATTTAATCATATCCTGATGTAACTATCACTATTATCTGCTGTATTATTGAATTTTGGTTTGTCACACTTGTACTTTGCTTGAACAAAAGTTATTGTATTTCTTGCTCTTATTGTATTACTTGTATTGTAACACTTGAAATGTATTTGCTTACGATTGTAAGTCGCCCTGGATAAGGGCGTCTGCTAAGAAATAAATAATAATAATAAATAATAATAATTATATTGGAGGGGGAGCAAGGAAATAAAATAGATGATATCAGAGAGCTGTTCCTCCCCCCTCACTCTCTCCCCTATCTCCCCCCCTCTCTCCCTCTCTCTTTGTAAAGGCAACACACGTCCCCTGATTTTTTGTTTTATGTAAACAGGCTGCCACCCACGGTCGTTCGTTGCCCCTTTAAAAATGACTCAGCACACAGAAATGGAGGTTTTAAACCACTGACGCGCTATTTTTAATAAACAAAATAAATCAAAACAAAACTTAACTCCATTTTTGGAGCACTGGCTACACATTTGTCAGGAACCTAACAAATAAACAGGACAGCTAAGCTGTTTACCTGTTAAAATAAAAACACAGTTTTGATAAAACAACAAAAAGGCTTTCACACTGTAGCTTTTGCATTATGATTGTGCACACCTTTGATCAGGCTCCTTCACACAGCAGCAGCCCTGAAGGCTGCTCCCCTTAAATACCCTGCACCTAGCTCTAATTTACAATAATAACCAGGTGCAGGTAATTAACAATAAAACAATAATTAACAAAGGTTTTTGGCAGGGAGGATATTACCCCCTCCCTGCTGTGTTATATTACAAATTGTAAACTTGGTTGCTTTTCTGCAGGAGAATCCGCCCATAACCAGCATTGTTATTATTATTTATTTCTTAGCAGATGCCCTTATCCAGGGTGACTTACAATTGTTACAAGATATCACATTATTTTTACATACAATTACATTATTTTTACATACAATTACCCATTTAAACAGTTGGGTTTTTACTGGAGCAATCTAGGTAAAGTACCTTGCTCAAGGGTACAGCAGCAGTGTCCCCCACCGGGGATTGAACCCACGACCCTCCAGTCAAGAGTCGAGAGCCCTAACCACTACTCCACACTGCTGCCCTACTACTCCACTCAGCAAGCGCATAAAGGCTCTGTGTGTTATTCTCCTGTGTCAGCTGCTCAGTCAAGCGCTGGGAAGCTGAAACGGGAGTGACCGCTTAGAGCCTGGAAGAAGGGCTGCCCTCAGCCATGGATTCCCTGAGGTTTCCCCCTAAAAAATAAAAAATATGTGACTAGGGGGTATTTCCTTACCTGAGTGCTGAGTGGTTCGTATTTAGTTCTGCGGGCTGCATGGTCGGGCTGGAAAGGCTGGTCTCTCTCCCCCAGTGCAGTCATGCTGTGGGGGATGGGCCGTGTCTCAGCTGCTCATTTTCATTAATTTTCAATATTTGGAGGATAGGTGGCAGTGCGCCACCGTGGGCATTATTTATTTATTATTATTTCATTCATGGTTTGGCGGCCTCGTCTTTTTGGGGGGAGGTGGCCCATAGCCACTTCCTCTCTGCTGCACTGGGATGCATGGAACTGTTCATGTTTTTCCAGCCGCTCCTCGCAGGTAGCCATCGGGCACCCACGGACGCGGCCTCTGGCCAAATTTATCTTTCACTGGGGCCCTGAGCGCCCATCACAGTTCATTAAATCATCTGCAATTGCAATCATTCATTTATTCACTCATTGCAGATTCTCCGTGCTGAAAATCTATTTATTTCATTACATCACTGTAGAAAAAAATTATTAAACAAAACAAAAAGTCGCCTTGTTCTGTTCAGTGTTACACAAGAGCCAGAGAGTGGACTAGACTAGATTATATACCATACTGTACAAACTAGAGTATATACCACACTGTACAATACTAGACTATATACCATACTGTACGATACTAGACTTTACCATACTGTACAACACTGGACTATTTACCATACTGTACGATACAGAGTCAATTCTCTGGGAAGCGAGAGGGGGGAGAGAGGAGGGGAGAGAAAGGAGCAATGGGTATCATAGTTGAATTGATATCCTCTCTCTCCCTCTCTCCTCTCCTCCCTCTCTCAAGTTTAAGTTCAAATATTTTATTGGCATATCAAGCTGAACAACTATTTCCAAAGATACAATGCATTAGAAAACACAAAAGAACAGCCATGAAATAAACTGCTGTGTGTCCCCTGGCCCCACAGCAGGACACTACAAACTGAAGCTATTACTGCTTCCTCTGTCCTCGCCTATCCCCCAGAATAAGCTGCAGTTTCTCTCTCTCTCCCTCTGTACAACACTAGACTATACTTCACTATACTGTACCATACTAGACTTACCATACTGTACGACACTAGACTATACTATGTGCTCCATCCTGCGGATGAGATGTTAAATCAATGTCCTATTGTAAGTGACTCTGCATATAATGCACAGTTCACAGCCTGCCTCTGTAAAGCGCATTGTGATGGTGGTCCACTAGGAAAGGCGCTATATAAAAATAAAGATATTATTATTATTATTATTGTACCATACTGTATAATACTAGACTGTACCATACTGTACAATACTAGACTGTACCATACTGTACAATACTAGACTATACCATACTGTACAATACTAGACTATACCATACTGTACAATACTAGACTGTACCATACTGTACAATACTAGACTATACCATACTGTACAATACTAGACTACCATACTGTACAATACTAGACTATACCACTGTACAATACTAGACTGTACCATACTGTACAATACTAGACTATACCATACTGTACAATACTAGACTGTACCATACTGTACAATACTAGACTGTACCATACTGTACAATACTAGACTGTACCATACTGTACAATACTAGACTATACCATACTGTACAATACTAGACTATACCATACTGTACAATACTAGACTATACCATACTGTATAATACTAGACTATACCATACTGTACAATACTAGACTACCATACTGTACAATACTAGACTATACCATACTGTACAATACTAGACTACCATACTGTACAATACTAGACTATACCATACTGTACAATACTAGACTATACCATACTGTACAATACTAGACTACCATACTGTACAATACTAGACTATACCATACTGTACAATACTAGACTACCATACTGTACAATACTAGACTATACCATACTGTACAATACTAGACTATACCACTGTACAATACTAGACTATACCATACTGTATAATATTAGACTATACCATACTGTACAATACTAGACTATACCATACTGTACAATACTAGACTATACCATACTGTACAATACTAGACTATACCATACTGTACAATACTAGACTATACCACTGTACAATACTAGACTATACCATACTGTATAATATTAGACTATACCATACTGTATGATACTACAATATAAAGCCTGCAGGCTTTATATTTAAGGAATATATGTCAAGTCAGGGGTACTCAGTAGGGGGACCACGGTCCGAATCCGCAAGGACATTTTGACCAGATCGTCAAGTCGTATTCCAATCTACTTGCATTCACATTGGAAATGCTGTGATTTTTTAGACCACACAGTTCTCATGAGAGTGCGGTGCGCGAGGGTACAGCAGGTGTCACTGTCATAGTATGTAGCAGATACCAGCTATGATTGTATGGGGTGCCATGTGTAAAAAAATGCGTTAATATTTTAACAAGTCTTCTTTTCCAGATTTAACTTAAACCTTGTATTTTTCCCAGATTTAACTTGTCTTGTATTTTTTCCCCAGATTTATAAATGTTGTGAACATAAATACATATTTTTTTAAATGTGTACATTCAGATATAATTTATAACTCTTAAAATATTTAGCAACTTTTCAACATTTAAATGCTAAAACTTTATTTTAAAAATAAATATATATTTTGTTATTAAGTATT
Organism: Huso huso; assembly: GCA_036884735.1. Taxonomy (NCBI): domain Eukaryota; kingdom Metazoa; phylum Chordata; class Actinopteri; order Acipenseriformes; family Acipenseridae; genus Huso; species Huso huso. The sequence goes on along the minus strand of CM072704.1, from coordinate 7,166,266 downwards.
TATTTTGAGAATCAAGATTTAGCTCGTCGCAAATAAATTGGATTTTGAGAACTTAAATATTTAACTAAATCTTAAATCTCTTAACAATATTTAACATTTAGCTAAATATTTAACTAAATCTTAAATCTCTTAACTATATTTAACATTTAGCTAAATATTTAACTAAATCTTAATATTTAATTAAATCTTAAATCTCTTAACTATATTTAACATTTAGCTAAATATTTGGAGTTTGTATGCAAATGAGCTCCGTCCACGTTGTACTTTCACATGATTTGATTGGCTCTTGTAATGCTAATCGGGAAATATGTAAATTTCAGCACTACAAGAGCCAATCAAATCGCGTGAAAGCTAAATGTTAAATCGTGTTAAGAGATTTAAGATTTAGTTAAAAATGTAGCTAAATGTTAAATCTTTTTTAGAGATTTAAGATTTAGTTAAATATTTAAAAAACACATACAACACGTATTTGTGTTACTGTTGGTTCTCCTGACTCAGGGAAAGCACACAATATGGTACCGTACTGTACTACTCGTGTGTACGAAACTTCACTTTGCAAGCAGTGGCAGCGCAACGGACAGAACCCGGCCATGACAGATAACTCATCATTCCACCATCCATCAAAATGTGCTGTGTGCAAAACTAGCAACGAGTATGCTGATTGTACTGGCGATTAAAATTGTCAAATTTTGCGATCCAAGTCAGGCTTCCAACACATGCAGTGTTTCCTGTGTTATCTATCTGCAGATCACAAGATCACGCCAAATTCAGACGCTGAGCAAAATAATCTGTTATACAATGACATTAGAAATGCGTGTAGAAAAGGAGAAGCCATACTAATGGGGGATTTCAACTTCCCCCATATAAAATGGGAGAACCCGGTGGGGAGCATGACGGACGAAATTGAAATGGTGGAAATGACAAATGACTGCTTCATAACGCAATCTGTCAAGGCACCGACTAGAGGGGAGGCATGCCTTGATTTAGTCTTTTCAAATAATGAAGACAGAATAACTAAAACAGAGGTCAGAGAGCCATTGGCAAACTCAGACCACAACATGGTCTCATTTGAAGTATTTTTTAAAACCCCAAAAGTAATGACTAAAGCTAAGGTTTACAATTTTAGAAAAGCAAACTATGAAGGTATGAAACAGAGACTAACAGAAGTAGATTGGAGTAAAATAGAGAAAACATCCACAGAAAAAGGATGGCTGTTTTTTAAAAATGTAGTACTAGATGTGCAAAACAATTACATCCCAAAAGTAGACAAATCTAAATCTAAAACAAAATGGCCAAAATGGTTTAATAGATCAATTTAAAAAAATATTCAGCAAAAAAAGGCACTTTACAGAAAGTTTAAAAGGGACCAAAAACAAAGTACACAGAAAGAGTACTTGGAACTGCAAACACAAGTCAAAAAGGAAGTTAGAAAGGCCAAGAGAGAGATAGAAATCAATATTGTTAAGGGGGCTAAAACCAATTCCAAAATGTTTTTCCAATATTATAACAGCAAGAGAACATTCAAAGAGGAGGTTAAATGTCTAAGAGACACAAATGGCAAAATCATAGATGAAAAAAAAAAAATAGCAAATATATTAAATGATTACTTTCACAGGTTTTTACAAAGGAGGACACAGACAACATGCCCCACATGTCGACCTGTTCCTATCCAATTTTAAATAACTTTAGCATAACAGAGGCAGAAGTGTGAAAGGGACTAGGAGCTCTTAAAATAAACAAATCCCTGGGCGGATGAGATCCTCCCAATAGTACTCAAAGAAATGAAAGAAGTTATTTACAAACCGCTAACCAAGATCGTGCAACAGTCTCTTGACACAGGGGTTGTACTTACAGACTGGAAAATAGCAAACGTAATACCGATCCACAAAAAGGGAGACAAAACCGAACCAAGTAACTACAGACCAATAAGCCTGACTTCTATTATATGTAAACTTATGGAAACTATAATAAGATCTAAAATGGAAAATTACCTATATGGTAGCAATATCCTGGGAGACAGTCAGCATGGTTTTAGGAAAGGGAGATCGTGTCTAACTAACTTGCTTGACTTTTTTGAGGATGCAACATTGAAAATAGATAACACCGTGTAACAAATTTTTTTTTTTTTTTTGTTCCTGGGTAGTAAGCGTTATTTCCTAATTTCTTATGCCTCAAAAGTATAGAAAATGGCTATTATTCCCCACAAACTTTGCTTTTGTGACCAGGACAGTGATATTTTGAAATTTACCTATTTCCAATGAGAAAACGGGTGAATTTGTGTCTTTTCGTTCACATAAAGAAAAAAACAACATATGAATCCAAATTAACATGTATTTATACTAAAGTAATACAAAAATGACTACAATAGATTTAGAAGTGAGTAGTTTTCGAGATTTACGATTATACTGTAAATCACTTTCACGAATCAGCCCCCAAATGTAGTCTCCCATCATGTTCTCGTTATACTGTCCTTCATTGACAGCTCATCCAGGAGCCTCAAAGCCGTGCTGCTCCATAATGGTAACAAGTACCCATCTCTTCCCTGGCTCACTCGGTGCACCTCAAAGAGGATTACAACAGCATCAAGACCTTGCTGGACGCCTTTGAAGTATGATGAGTACGGCTGGGACCCCGGAAGGTGCTGATGCCACCACTGCACATCAAATTGGGCCTTATGAAACAATTTGTCAGAGCTCTAGATAAGAGTCGGCAGCCTTCAAGTACCTTCAAGACTTCTTCCTAAGCTGTCTGAGGCAAAAGTCAAAGCCGGTGTCTTCATCGGACCACAGATAAAGAAGATCCTGGAATGCAATGAATTCCCAAGAAGCTCACTAGTAAGGAGAAAGCGGCTTGAAACACCTTTGTCATGAGTGGTTCGGGGCTTCCTGGGCAATCACAAGGCCGAAAACTATGTGGAGCTGGTTGAGACTCTGGTGAAGAACTACGGCACAATGGGCTGTAGGATGTCCCTCAAAGGCCATATCCTTGATGCTCATCTTGATAAATTCAAGGAGAACATGGGAGCGTACTCGGAGGAGCAAGGCGGCGCTTCCACCAGGATATACTGGACTTTGAGCGCCGCTACCAAGGACAGTATAACGAGAACATGATGGGAGACGACATTTGGGGGCTGATTCGTGAAAGTGATTTACAGTATAATTGTAAATCTCGAACAACTACTCACTTCTAAATCTTTTGTAGTCATTTTTGTATTACTTTAGTATAAATACATGTTAATTTGGATTCATATGTTGTTTTTTCTGAACTTTATGTGAACGAAAAGACACAAATTCGCCCGTTTTCTCATTGGAAATAGGTAAATTTCTAAATATCACTGTCCTGGTCACAAAAGCAAAGTTTGTGGGGAATAATAGCCATTTTCTATACTTTTGAGGCATAAGCAATTAGGAAATAACACTTACTACCCAGGAACAAAAACTGTGTTACATATTGCAAAGCATACAACATGGTTTATTTAGATTTCCAGAAAGCTTTTGACAAAGTCCCGCATAAAAGATTAATTCTCAAACTGAACGCAGTAGGGGTTCAAGGAAATGCATGCACATGGATTAGGGAGTGGTTAACATGTAGAAAACAGAAAGTACTGATTAGAGGAGAAACCTCAAAATGGAGCAAGGTAACCAGTGGTGTACCACAGGGATCAGTATTAGGTCCTCTGCTATTCCTAATCTACATTAATGATTTAGATTCTGGTATAGTAAGCAAACTCGTTAAATTTGCAGACGACATAAAAATAGGAGTGCCAAACACTGTTGCAGCAGCGAAGGGCATTCAAAATGATCTAGACAGCATTCAGAACTGGGCAGACACATGGCTAATGAAATTTAATAGAGAAAAGTGTAAAGTATTGCATGCAGGCAATAAAATGTGCATTATAAATATCATATGGGAGATACTGAAATTGAAGAAGGAGTTTATGTTGACTCAGAAATGTCTTCATCTAGACAATGTGGGAAGCTATAAAAAAGGCCAACAAGATGCTCGGATATATTGTGAGAAGTGTTGAATTTAAATCAAGGGAAGTAATGTTAAAACTTTACAATGCATTAGTAAGACCTCACCTAGAATATTGTGTTCAGTTCTGTTCACCTCGTTACAAAAAAAGGATATTTCTGCTCTAGAAAGAGTGCAAAGAAGAGCGACCAGAATTATCCTGGGTTTAAAAGGCATGTCGTATGCAGACAGGCTAAAAGAATTGAATCTATTCAGTCTTGAAAAAAGAAGACTACGCGGCGATCTGATTCAAACATTCAAAATCCTAAAAGGTATAGACAATGTCGACCCAGGGACTTTTTTTTTACCTGAAAAAAAAGAAACAAGGACCAGGGGTCACAAATGGAGATTAGATAAAGGGCATTCAGAACAGAAAATAGGAGCGCTTTTTTTTACACAGAGAATTGTGAGGGTCTGGAACCAACTCCCCAGTAATGTTGTTGAAGCGGACACCCTGGGATCCTTCAAGAAGCTGCTTGATGAGATTCTGGGATCAATAAGCTACTAACAACCAAACGAGCAAGATGGGCCTCTCATTTGTAAACTTTCTTATGTTCTTATGTACTCTATCTTCAGTGCTATCAGACAATCAGATTCAAAAATCTTTTTGTGATCTACGTTTATTGCTTAATGTTGATAAAACTAAATGTATGTTATTTAATATGGGACGTGCAAATGTTACCAATCCTGCAGTTCTTGAGCAAGGCTGCAAAATTGGTACCTTTTGTAAGGTTGACCTTGAGCAAGTGGAAGTTTATAAATATCTGGGTATTTGGCTGGACGGTGCACTTACTTTTAAACCACATACCGTTAAACTACAATCGAAAGTTCGAGATAGACTCGGCTTTCTTTACTGAAATAAATCATGCTTCACATGGCCAGCTAAGTACTTATTGGTACAGATGTGTGTACTACCCATTTTAGATTATGGAGATGTCATTTATAAAGCTGCTTCTAATGTTGCTCTTAGGAAGCTTGATGCTTTATATCACTCTGCAATAAGATTTGTCACTGGTGCTCCCTACTGCTCTCATCACTGTGATCTCTACACTTTGGTTGGCTGGCCCTCACTTCAAACACGTCGGCCATGTCATTGGTACAGACTCATTTGTAAAACCCTAACTGGGAAATCACCCCTCTATTTAAGTGGATTGTTGACTATATCGGTCTCCTATTACAACCTTCGATTCAGCAATTTGATGAGTTTAATTGTCTCTTGTGTTTTTACTGCTGTTGGGCATAACTCATTCCAATATGCAGCTGCTCACGATTGGAATGAGTTACAATCAAGGCTTAAACTCCCTGGTTTTATCTCAGAGGGTGCTTTCTTTTCTAGACTTGAAGTTCTTTTCCCTGTTTATGTGCTTGTTAGAGCAGACACTGATTTTATTAGTTTTTTTTTTTTTTTTCGTATTGCTGTAATGTCTCTATCTGTCTGTGTATTGTTGTTTGTTGTATTTATGTTTCCTCTTGGCCAGGTTGGCATTTTAAATGAGAACTTGTTCTCAATGTCTTTACCTGGTTAAATAAAGGTTTGAATGAATGAATGAATGAATATGGTTTCCAATATGTGTTCCATAGTCACCATGGCCCTTTCTGCACTCTCTAAGAATTATAAGCCAGTTTTGCATTTGACCTTAGAGAGGTAAAAGGTCATAGTCAAGGACCTTTTTGGATAAATATATATTTTACTATCTGTGTTCCATTTTAAACACGATCCTAACTGCACTCTGTAAGGAGTAATAAGCTAGTTTTACATTTAACCTTAAGGAGAGGCCAAAGGTCATGATCAATGTGATTTTTGGATAGAGCACCGATGGGTTCCATAATAACCATGACCCTACTATATGCACTTGTTATATGCCAGTTTTGCATTTGACCTTAAGGAGAGGTCAAATGTCACGGTCAAGGCAATTTTTGAATACAGCATATATGGGTTCCTATATCTGTTCCATAGTAACCATTAACCCATCTGCACTCTGTAAGGAGTAATAAGCTAGTTTTACATTTTACCGAAGATTTTGAAAGGTTTTTAAAGAAATGCTTCAGGCGGCCATATTGGTTTACACATAAACACAATTTTTGAAAAAGTCAATTGTATTGACACAGGGATGATGCTTGTTTGGAGTTAATCAAATAAACAGTTTTTCAACTGAAGCGGTTTTAAATTTAAGAAGAAAATATAGGTCTAGCGGCCATCTTGTTTTACAAAAGAACACCATTTTGCCCTGTTTGAATTCCATTGTCCCCAGGATGATGCTACCAAATTCAGAGTTAGTTGGTTAAACGGTTTGTTTGATGTTTGGGTTGTGTTTCGGCAGCCATTTTGATATTTAAATTTATCGCAACAACTTATGCTTGCCAAACTTGAAGCGGGTTTGGTTGTTGATGTCATATGCCAAGTTTCAGATCAATCGCTTTTCCAGTTCCCAAGAAGAAGATTTTGAAAAATATTTCAAAAATATGCGTCAGGCCGTCATCTTGGTTGATGCAGGAGCGCAATTTTTTAGCATCTGAATTGTATTCAACCCGGGATGATTCCTGCCAAGTTTGATGTTGATTGGTTACACAACATTAGAGAAGGAGCAGTTTGAAGTCTTGGGGAAAATTTAAAAAATTAAAAAATAAAAATCTTTACAATAACAATAGGCTTCCCCAGCCATTCTGGCTTGGAAGCCTAACTAGAAGTTGCAAGCAACTTTATGGCTTCCGAGGAGATATTGTGAAATTTAAGCATTTTGATTGGTTGCCATTCACTCAGGTGTAGACATCACTTTCGACTTTTTTTTTTTTTTTTTTTTTTTTTACAAACTTGACATTAATAGTAACAACAAATGTGACCTTAAGTAGAGGTCAAAGGTCACGATCAAGGCAATTTTTGAATAGAGCATATATGGTTCCTATATGCGTTCCATAGTAACAGATCCTATTTACACTCTGTAAGTACTTATAAGCTAGTTTTAGATTTAACCTTAATGAGAGGGCAAAGGTCAAGATCAAGGTAATTTTAAGAACATAAAGTTTACCAAATGAGAGGAGGCCGTTCGGCCCATCTTGCTTGTTTGTTTTTTAGTAGCTTATTGATCCCAGAATCTCATCAAGCAGCTTCTTGAAGGATCCCAGGGTGTCAGCTTCAACAACATTACTGGGGAGTTCCAGACCCTCACAATTCTCTGTGTAAAAAAAGTGCCTCCTATTTTCTGTTCTGAATGCCCCTTTATCTAATCTCCATTTGTGAACCTGGTCCTTGTTTCTTTTTTCGGGTTTGAAAAAGCCCCCTGGGTCGACATTGTCAATACCTTTTAGGATTTTGAATCAGATCGCCGCGTAGTCATCTTTGTTCAAGACTGAATAGATTCAATTCTTTTAGCCTGTCTGCATACGACATGCCTTTCAAACCCAGGATAATTCTGGTCGCTCTTTTTTGCACTCTTTCTAGAGCAGCAATATCCTTTTTGTAATGAGGTGACCAGAACTGAACACAATATTCTAGATGAGGTCTTACTAATGCATTGTAAAGTTTTATATATCTGAGCATTTTTAATTGGCCTTTTTTTAACTTCCCCACATTGTCCAGATGAAGGCATTTCTGAGTCAACATAAACTCCTAGGTCTTTTTCATAGATTCCTTCTTCAATTTCAGTATCTCCCATATGGTGTTTATAATGCACATTTTTATTGCCTGTGTGCAGTACCTTACACTTTTCTCTATTTTTCTCACTTTTTTCACTTTTGTCATTTGCCATGTGTCAACCCAGTTCTGATTGCTGTCTAGATCATTTTGAATGACCTTTGCTGCTGCAATGGTGTTTTCCTCCTATTTTTGTGTTGTCTGCAAATTTAACGAGTTTGCTTACTATACCTGAATCTAAATCATTAAATGTAGATTAGGAAGAGCAGAGGACCTAATACTGATTCCTGTGGTACTCCTCTGGTTACCTTGAATCCCTACTGTGTTCAGTTTGAGAAGTAATCTTTTTATGCAGGGCTTTGTCAAAAGCTTTCTGGAAATCCTATGTGCCTCTGCTACAGTACTGCATTGAATGTGGTGTAGCATTCGCATATCAATTTTGTGCAGCCCACCTACCCACAGCATCAACACCGGGATTTATAATTTCCCAAATAGTGCCATCCTTCCCAGTCTCCTGAATGCCTGTTCGTGCTGTCGGTGCAGCTGGAGTCACTGTCCTTGGTACTGCTGCGGGTTAGAACATAAGAACATAAGAACATAAGAAAGTTTACAAACGAGAGGAGGCCATTCAGCCCATCTTGCTCGTTTGGTTGTTAGTAGCTTATTGATCCCAGAATCTCATCAAGCAGCTTCTTGAAGGATCCCAGGGTGTCAGCTTCAACAACATTACTGGGGAGTTGGTTCCAGACCCTCACAATTCTCTGTGTAAAAAGTGCCTCCTATTTTCTGTTCTGAATGCCCCTTTATCTAATCTCCATTTATGACCCCTGGTCCTTTTTTTTTCAAGTCAAAGAAGTCCCCGGTTGACATTGTCTATACCTTTTAGGATTTTGAATGTTTGAATCAGATCGCCGCGTAGTCTTCTTTGTTCAAGACTGAATAGATTCAATTCTTTTAGCCTGTCTGCATACGACATGCCTTTTAAACCGGGATAATTCTGGTTGCTCTTCTTTGCACTCTTTCTAGAGCAGCAATATCCTTTTGTAACGAGGTGACCAGAACTGAACACAATATTCTAGGGTGAGGTCTTACTAATGCATTGTAGAGTTTTAACATTACTTCCCTTGATTTAAATTCAACACTTCTCACAATATATCCAAGCATCTTGTTAGCCTTTTTTATAGCTTCCCCATTGTCTAGATGAAGACATTTCTGAGTCAACATAAACTCCTAGGTCTTTTCATAGTTCCTTCTTCAATTTCACTATCTCCCATATGATATTTATAATGAACATTTTTATTGCCCGCATGCAATACTTTACACTTTTCTCTATTAAATTTCATTTGCCATGTGTCTGCCCAATTTTGAATGCGGTCTAGATCATTTGAATGACCTTTGCTGCTTCAACAGTGTCTGCCACTCCTCCTATTTTTGTGTCGTCTGCAAATTTAACTAGTTTGCTTACTATATCAGAGTCTAAATCATTAATGTAGATTAGGAATAGCAGAGGACCTAATACTGATCCCTGTGGTACACCACTGGTTACCTCACTCCATTTGAGGTTTCTCCTCTAATCAGTACTTTCTGTTTTCTACCTGTTAACCACTCCTAATCCATGTGCATGCAATTCCTTGAATCCCTACTGCGTTCAGTTTGAGAATTAATCTTTTATATGGGACTTTGTCAAAAGCTTTCTGGAAATCTAAATAGACCATGTCGTATGCTTTGCAGTTGTCCATTTTCAATGTTGCATCCTCGAAAAAAAGTCAAGTAGGTTAGTTAGACATGATCTCCCTTTCCTAAAACCATGCTGGCTGTCACCCAGGATATTGTTACCATATAGGTAATTTTCCATTTTGGATCTTATTATAGTTTCCATAAGTTTACATATAATAGAAGTCAGGCTTATTGGTCTGTAGTTACCTGGTTCAGTTTTTGTCTCCTTTTTGTGGATCGGTATTACGTTTGCTATTTTCCAGTCCATCGGGTACAACCCCTGTGTCAAGAGACTGTTGCATGATCTTGGTTAGCGGCTTGTAAAGAACTTCTTTCATTTCTTTGAGTACTATTGGGAGGATCTCATCCGGCCCAGGGGATTTGTTTATTTTAAGAGCTCCTAGTCCCTTTAACACTTCTGCCTCTGTTATGCTAAAGTTATTTAAAACTGGATAGGAACAGGTCGACATGTGGGGCATGTTGTCCGTGTCCTCCTTTGTAAAAATCTGTGAAAAGTAATCATTTAATATATTTGCTTTTTTTTTCTTCATCTATGATTTTGCCATTTGTGTCTCTTAGACATTTAACCTCCTCTTTGAATGTTCTCTTGCTGTTATAATATTGGAAAAACATTTTGGAATTGGTTTTAGCCCCTTAGCAATATTGATTTCTATCTCTCTTGGCCTTTCTAACTTCCTTTTGACTTGTGTTTGCAGTTCCAAGTACTCTTTCTGTGTGCTTTGTTTTTGTCCCTTTTAAACGCTCTGTAAAGTGCCTTTTTCGCTGAATATTTTTTTAATTGATCTATTAAACCATTTTGGCCATTTTGTTTTAGATTTAGATTTGTCTACTTTTGGGATGTAATTGTTTTGTGCCTCTAGTACATTTTTTTAAAAGACAGCCACCCTTTTTCTGTGGATGTTTTCTTTTACTCCAATCTACTTCTGTTAGTCTCTGTTTCATACCTTCATAGTTTGCTTTTCTAAAAAATTGTAAACCTTAGCTTTAGTCATTACTTTTGGGGTTTAAAAATATTTCAAATGAGACCATGTTGTGGTCTGAGTTTGCCAATGGCTCTCTGACCTCTGTTTTAGTTATTCTGTCTTCATTATTTGAAAAAGACTAAATCAAGGCATGCCTCCCCTCTAGTCGGTGCCTTGACAAATTCGTTAGAAGCAGTCATTTGTCATTTCCACCATTTCAATTTCGTCCGTCGTGCCCCCATCGGGTTTTCCCATTTTATACAGGGAAGTTGAAATCCCCCATTAGTATGGCTTCTCCTTTTACACGCATTTCGAATGTCATTGTACAACAGATTATTTTGCTCAGCGTCTGAATTTGGCGGTCTATAGCATGCTCCTATTATTATGCCCTTTGAATTTGTGTCCATTATTCTGACCCATATTGATTCTGCATTATTTTTTTGTCCTGATTTAACACCTGGGCTTCAAGGCTATTTCTTATGTATAGCGCTACCCCTCCGCCTCTTCTGTCCTGCCTGTCTTTCCTATACAGTGTGTACCCACTGATATTATATTCGTCTCCATCACTCTCAGACAACCAAGTTTCTGTAACACCTATCACATCGTAGTTACTTGTTAGTGCAGTAGCTTCAAGTTCTAACATTTTGTTTCTGAGACTTCTAGCATTAAGATAAATACATTTAATAGTGGTCTTACCTGAGTTGTTGCCCTTGTTTTGATGTAGTCTCCCTTCTGTTTTTTGTTTTTCTCCCCCCTTCCTTTCTAGTTTAAATGCTTCTGTACCGCCTGAAGGATCCTTTCTCCGAGTAGATTGGTTCCCTTTCTGTTTAAGTGCAGTCCGTCCCACCTGTATAGATAGTCCTTGTTGCAGAAAGTGCTCCAATGTTCAAGAAAGGTGAAGCCTTCCTGTGTGCACCACGATTTCAGCCATGCATTTTGACTTTGTATTTCCAGCTGTCCATATGGTCCTTTGCAAGGCTGCAGTATCCCAGAAAATACCACAGTTTTGGTCTTGTCTTTTAATTTCCTTCCTAGCTCTCTGAATTTGTTCTGCAGGGATCTTGGCCTGTCTCTTCCAATGTTGTTTGTACCAATGTGGACGACTACTACCGGGTCATCTCCAGTTCGTTCTAGGAGCCTGTCCACGTTTCTCCGTGATGTGTGTGACAGAGGCTCCTGGAAGGCAGCACACTGTTGTAGTAAGGGGGTCCAAACTGCGAACTGAACTTGCTGTGTTTCTCAGTATGGAGTCCCCAACAATCATGACCTCCTTCTTTTGCTGGCTGGTCAGCACTGTTTATAGGGTCCTGGGTGTTGTTTCTTTCATTCTCTTGATGTTGGTTTTGGTCATCTAAATGTTGAAGTGGCTCAAATGTGTTGGATGTCTGGATTTCTGGTGGTTGTGTTTGACGAAGTTTTTTTTTTCCTGCTTCTGCCTATTTGAACCCAGCTGTTCGACTCTCTTCCATCTCCCTGGTGGCTTTCAGTCTGCTAGGGTGCAGACTTCCATGAATTGTGGGTGTGTGGGCTCCTCAAGCTCCTGTTGCTGTCTCATTTCCTCCATCTCCTTTTCTAGCAGGCTTAATCGCTGAAGCAAGTCCTGGATGGTGCGGCACTTTACACAGACTTGGTTGAGCTCTGTTGGGTTTTCTCGGTTTCCCACATCATGCAGTTGTCACAGATTACTGGCTTGAAGACCATTTTTTTGTTTAGTGTAGCTTCTGCAGCTGTCAACCTGCTTCTAACTGCGCTGTACTTGTCCACGACTGTACTTCTCCCACGATGTCGCTTCCACACGCTGTCGCTAGGAAGACTGCCTGCCTTTTGTTTGTTGTGTTTGTGCTGGGCGTGCTCGGCTCCTCCCCGTGTCCCAGAACGGCGGGATTGAATCAGCTGCTCGAGTTTCAGCTTATCAGAAAATACACGCAGCTGCAAGGCTTTAAGCTGCAATGTTTTCTGATTAAAGCAACTCCAGATTTAAAGATGTAATTCCTCCTTTCTGCTTCTAACTGCGCTGTACTTGTCACGACTGTACTTCTCCCCGATGCAAATGCTTCCATTACGCTGTCGCTAGGAGAAAGCCTGCCTTTTTGTTTGTTGTGTTTGTGCTGCGCAGGCTCCGCTCCTCCCCCGTGTCCCAGAACGCCGCGGGATTTGAATCAACTGCTCGAAGTTTCAGCTTATCAGAAAAAATACACCAGCTGCAAGGCTTTAAGCTGCAATGTTTTTCTGATTAAAGCAACCCAGATTTAAAGATGTAATTCCTCCTTTCTGCTTCTAACTGCGCTGTACTTGTCCCACGACTGTACTTCTCCCACGATGTCGCTTCCCACACGCTGTCGCTAGGAAGACTGCCTGCCTTTTTGTTTGTTGTGTTTGTGCTGCGTGCTCGCTCCTCCCCGTGTCCCCAGAACGCCGCGGGATTTGAATCAGCTGCTCGGTTTCAGCTATCAGAAAAATACACGCAGCTGCAAGGCTTTAAGCTGCAATGTTTTCTGATTAAAGCAACTCCAGATTTAAAGATGTAATTCCTCCTTTCTGCTTCTAACGCGCCTGTAACTTGTCCACGACTGTACTTCTCCCCACGATGTCGCTTCTACACGCTGTCGCTTAGGAAGACTGCCTGCCTTTTGTTTGTTGTGTTTGTGCTGGGCGTGCTCCGCTCCTCCCGTGTCCCAGAACGCCGGGATTTGAATCAGCTGCTCCGAGTTTCAGCTTATCAGAAAAATACACGCAGCTGCAAGGCTTTTAGCTGCAATGTTTTCTGATTAAAGCAACTCAGATTTAAAGATGTAATTCCTCCTTTCTGCTTCTAACGCGCTGTACTTGTCCACGACTGTACTTCTCCCACGATGTCGCTTCCACACGCTGTCGCTAGGAAGACTGCCTGCCTTTGTTTGTTGTGTTTGTGCTGCGTGCTCCGCTCCTCCCGTGTCCCAGAACGCCGCGGGATTTGAATCAGCTGCTCCGAGTTTCAGCTTATCAGAAAAATACACGCAGCTGCAAGGCTTTAAGCTGCAATGTTTTCTGATTAAAGCAACTCCAGATTTAAAGATGTAATTCCTCCTTTCTGCTTCTAACTGCGCTGTACTTGTCCACGACTGTACTTCTCCCACGATGTCTTTCCACACGCCGTCGCTAGGAAGACTGCCTGCCTTTTGTTTGTTGTGTTTGTGCTGCGTGCTCCGCTCCCCCGTGTCCCAGAACGCCGCGGGATTTGAATCAGCTGCTCCGGTTTCAGCTTATCAGAAAAATACACGCAGCTGCAAGGCTTTAAGCTGCAATGTTTTCTGATTAAAGCAACTCAGATTTAAAGATGTAATTCCTCCTTTCTGCTTCTAACTGCGCTGTACTTGTCCACGACTGTACTTCTCCCACGATGTCGCTTCCACACGCTGTCGCTAGGAAGACCATGGCTGGCACGCCTGCAGCTGCTGCATGAGACGATACAGCCAAAGCGGCTGGCACTGCAGAGGTAACCTCTTTGTGGGCAGAGACAACAGCAGGCTTGTATGTATAGAAAAAAAAACTGAATATTGTATTATATTCAAAACAAAAACATGTATTGTAAAAGGCAGTCAAAATGATGGCTTTGGCGGATCTAGGTGGGCAGGATTATAACTTCCTTATTTTCACGATACTGCCTTTCAAACGGCGTCAGGGTATTTAATACATGTAATTAGGAAAAGTCATATGAGTCCATTTAGTTGTTTCACAGAAAAAAAAAAGTAAATTAAATCAATTTTATTATTAACACATTGCTCAGTTGTGATTGAATGGCTTAACCGATATCAGTTGAATTCTTAAAAGGAGAGTATTAAAATCAGGGTAAAACAACCAAAACCAGAAACGCAAAGTATAGGATAGTAGAAAGTATAAATGCCGGCGCTCCAGAGATCTTTCAGTCCATTTAATCAGACATGAGGTGCTTCCTCCCAGGCAAAGTTTAACAGAGACACCGCCGAAGAGAAAAGACAGCAACTCCCACTAAATAAAAACATTCTATATGATGGCACATTGTATACTAGCATGACATTGTATAGTCTAGTCAATTTATTGTAGTATACTATGGCGTAGTATAGGCTAGTCTAGTGTAGTATGGCTTACTATAGTTTATTTTAGCATGGCACAGTGTGGTCTAGTCTAGTATGGCAAACTGTAATGGTCCCAGCTTCCCTGACAAACGAAGGCAGAGCATTCCATAATTTAGGAACTCTACAAGAAAAAGCCCTACCTCCTGTGTTGCTTCTGTTGACCCTAGGAATAACCAGCAGCCCTGCATCCTGTGATCTCAGAGTGCGGTTTGGAAGATAAATAAGCAAATAACTAGGTGCTAATCCATTCAGGGCCTTGTAAGTTAACAGCAAAGTCTTAAAATCAATTCTATACTGCACAGGGAGCCAGTCTAAAGAGGCCAAAAATATAAATCTGTATGGTAGGCCTATAACAGTATACAGTACAGCAGTAAAATCAAATGAATACCTAGCGCACTTTCTTTTTTACTTTAGCCTGTAGGCTACCGGGAACACAAAATAAATCATGCTGCTGCATTGTACACACATTAAACGCTTAATAAATTATTATTTTAAATTGAAACTAAATGATTTTTGCTGTTTTTATTATTATTATTATTATTATTATTATTATTATTATTATTATTATTATTATTATTATTGTACCATACTGTATAATACTAGACTATACCATACTGTACAATACTAGACTATACCACTGTACAATACTAGACTATACCATACTGTACAATACTAGACTATACCATACTGTACAATACTAGACTGTACCATACTGTACAATACTAGACTATACTATACTGTACAATACTAGACTGTACCATACTGTACAATACTAGACTGTACCATACTGTACAATACTAGACTATACCATACTGTACAATACTAGACTGTACCATACTGTACAATACTAGACTATACCACTGTACAATACTAGACTATACCATACTGTACAATACTAGACTATAAGTTTGCCTACTTAGTAGCTTAGACAATTTACACAAAATAGATCATGGTCCTATACAGATGCTCAGAATGAGCTGGAGAGTTAGAGGCACACATGCAGTCTATTGCTCCCAACACGTTGGGAAACCAGAAATATCACAGAAATTTGTTTTCAAGGCTTACAAGTACACCCTGCCTTTAGTGAATATTAGGTACTTGGGTGCTCACCTCAAAAATGCATTAAGCACAACTGGCAACACATGAGAAAAAGTGGAATAGGAAATGCCAGCAACAATTGTGACTGTTTAAAACGTGCTTTCAAAAGTTCTTAAATTGATGCAATTGTGTTTCAATTTCAGCAGCTTTAGTACATCTCATTATAATATTTTAGAACACTCATTTGCACTATCTTCACCCCATTTTTGCAAATTTATGCAGGAATGCCCATAATTACATATTATCTAAACCACAAAGAAAAACTGCTGTTTTAAAGCATTCCCTAAAGGTCACTAATACCATTGCACTTGTTTAGTATATTTCATCCTAGACTTCCAGCTCATTTGCGACTATTGCGACAGGTGCAACACTTTACTACCTCTAGCCCTGAATGCGGTAGGGAGATTATATATTCTTCAACAGTTTGTATCATTAATGTTGTCAGCAGACACACAGGCAGACAGACAGGCAGACAGTGCCCCACAATTCTATTCAATTTGGTACTACAATATAATTCCTTCTTAAGAACATAAGAAAGTTTACAAACGAGAGGAGGCCATTCAGCCCATCTTGCTCATTTGGTTGTTAGTAGTTTATTGATCCCAGAATCTCATCAAGCAGCTTCTTGAAGGATCCCAGGGTGTCAGCTTCAACAACATTACTGGGGAGTTGGTTCCAGACCCTCACAATTCTCTGTGTAAAAAAGTGCCTCCTATTTTCTGTTCTGAATGCCCCTTTATCTAATCTCCATTTGTGACCCTTGGTCCTTGTTTCTTTTTTTCAAGTCAAAAAAGTCCCCTGGGTCGACTTTGTCAATACCTTTAGGATTTTGAATGCTTGAATCAGATCGCCACAGCGTAGTCTTCTTTGTTCAAGACTGAATAGATTCAATTCTTTTAGCCTGTCTGCATACAACATGCCTTTTAAACCCGGGATAATTCTGGTTGCTCTTCTTTGCACTCTTTCTAGAGCAGCAATATCCTTTTTGTAACGAGGTGACCAGAACTGAACACAATATTCTAGGTGAGGTCTTACTAATGCATTGTAAAGTTTTAACATTACTTCCCTTGATTTAAATTCAACACTTCTCACAATATATCCGAGCATCTTGTTGGCCTTTGTTATAGCTTCCCCACATTGTCTAGATAAAGACATTTCTGAGTCAACATAAACTCCTAGGTCTTTTTCATAGATTCCTTCTTCAATTTCAGTATCTCCCATATAATATTTATAATGCACATTTTATTGCCTCGTGCAATACTTTTCACTTTTCTCTATTAAATGTCATTTGCCATGTGTCTGCCCAGTTGTGAATGCTGTCTAGATCCATTTTGAGGTTTCTCCTCTAATCAGTACTTTCTGTTTTCTACATGTTAACCACCCCTAATCCATGTGCATGCATTTCCTTGAATCCTACTATGTTCAGTTTGATAATTAATCTTTTATGCGGGACTTTGTCAAAAAGCTTTCTGGAAATCTAAATAAACCATGTTGTATGCTTTGCAATTATCCATTGTCGATGTTGCATCCTCAAAAAAAAATCAAGCAGGTTAGTTAGACACGATCTCCCTTCCTAAAACCACGCTGACTCTCCCAGGATATTGTTACCATATAGGTCATTTTCCATTTTGGATCTTACTACATTTTTCCAGGGTTTAGTTTCTTAAAGTTGTAGATAGACACACAGACAGTCAGATAGACAGGCAGGCAGGCAGGCAGACAGAGAGACAGAATGTTCAGTGAGAGGCATGTCTGTAATTCCTTGTGATACAAAGATCTCAGTGTGTGGTCTGTCTGTGTTTCTCCCAAGTGAATCTTGTTAAGTCCCTGGGTGACTCTATTAAACAGACACCCTGGATCTCATTAACTAGAGCGGCGGTATCTCATTAACAAGCTTTGAGCTGAGTAATTAGAAGCTAAGGGGCGAGACTAAGCAGGTAATCCCTACACACACACACACACACACACACTGACACACGCACACACACACACACACACACACATTAAGACGAACACTATTATTAACCCTTTGAGTAATACAAATGTAGCGGTACTTTCACTGCTCTCTGGTCCCCAGGGAGTTACGAACGTACAGGTACATTCTGCAACTTTAAACTTGAATTACTGAGCCTACAAAACCCCTGATCACATAATATTGTAACACTAGGTTTCTGTAACACCTTTCATTGGTCTCTTGAGCCCTCTGCCAGATATTGACTGAATTACATATAATAAACCCAGTCACAAAAATGTCAACAGTGTTTGTAAACCAGTGAAAATCGCTCAGTGAGAAAGAAGTACTGAATTCAGATTCCGATTTAAATTCAAATACATACAATTCTTCCACTGAATAGGATGTCAGCGAGTGTGTCAGTGAAGACATAAGTTTAAGAACATGTACCATCAACATCAAGTGACAGCTAAGAGGCGGCGCCAAGCTCTGTGCGTTGCTCCATGCTTCAGGAGTATGATACCCTGAAGCATTAGACACTCTCGCTCCGCCCCCACAACCTGTTTACCCGGATATGATTTACTCATGTCTCTCTCTCTCTCTCTCACCCTTTTTTTTGTTAGGACGTGTTGTTGTGGTTGATCCACCCCGTTGTTTATTGTTTAGTGCCTATATGTTATTTTTTAGTCAAAACCTTTCCCTATGACTAAATAAAACATTATATTTATTTGTTTTATTTATTTACAGTAAAAATTATTTGTCTGTATTTCATCAGTATTCATTACATACATACAAACCTATAGCTTTCAGCTTGTTTGTACGCTGTACTCGTAATAATCAAGTTTATGCAGAAGACTCACTCCCGTTGGACCGGCCGCATTTTAGAACTCACTACTCAAAGGGTTAATAACTCGCTTTCATCTGGTACTGTTCCCAATTCCTTCAAGGTTGCT
Source organism: Huso huso (assembly GCA_036884735.1). Taxonomy (NCBI): domain Eukaryota; kingdom Metazoa; phylum Chordata; class Actinopteri; order Acipenseriformes; family Acipenseridae; genus Huso; species Huso huso. The sequence goes on along the minus strand of CM072704.1, from coordinate 7,147,826 downwards.
GTAGTACAACCATTGCTTAAAAAAACCTGCTCTGGATCCCCAATCCTTAACAACTTTAGGCCTATTTCTAACCTCCCTTTCTATCTAAGTTTTAGAGTGGTAGTTAAACAACTTAATACCTTCCTAGCAGTACATGATATTCATGAGAAATTTCAGTTTCTGCCCTGGCCATAGTACTGAAACTGCTCTTCTTAGAGTGGTAAATGATGTGCTCCTGTAGTCAGATACGGGCTCACCCCTGGTTCTTATTCTTTTAGATCTAAGTGCAGCATTTGAGACTATTTATCATTCTATTTTTGATTGAATGTCTTAGAGTCTTATAGGATTGTCAGGTAGTGTCCTGTCCTGGTTTAAATCTGTGGGACATTGTAACAGGGGCGAGCCCTGTACAGTGTTGATTTGTTTATTTTATTTTAGGCAGGATTTCCCCTCGGCCCCGTGTTATTTTGTATTTTATTATTATCATTATGATTTATTTATAACGGACGGCAAATTGCCAAGTGTGTTGTGGTTTTGAATGCGTGTTGTGTTATTTGAAAATACAATGTTTTGTTTGTTATTGTTTTGGATGTGGTCTGGCAGATGCGATGGTAGCAGCTTGTGTCTGCCAGACATCTCGTGAGAATGTGACTGGTGCCGTTTATTGAATTATTGTTTAAGTGTTTGTAATTTTTTTTAAAGTCGTCTGCATATAAACCTGCAGCGCTCTCGGTACTGGGTGGGTGTTGGAAGGAGAAGTAAGAGAGAGAGAGAGAGAAAAAAATTACAAAACACTTAAACAATAATTCAATAAATGGCACCAGTCACATTCTGACGAGATGTCTGGCAGACACAAGCTGCTACCATCGATCTGCCAGACCACATCCAAAACAATAACAAACAAAACATTGTATTTTCAAATAACACAACACGCATTCAAAACCACAACACACTTGGCACCAACCGTTATAAATAAATCATAATGATAATAATAAATACAAACATCGGGCCGGAGGGGAAAACCTGCTCTAAAAATAAAATAAACAAATCAACACTGTACAGGGCTTCGCCGTTACAGACATATTCCCTAAATATGATAATACATTGTGACAGAAATACAATGAGTTCTGGTGATAAATCTTCCTCCCGACCTGTGAGGGCGCTAAAGAACGGGGAGGAGAAGTATCTGGAAGGGCTGGCCTGACAGTTCGCTTTCGGACCGAAGTGGGTCAGCCTGGAAGGAAGGAGACTCTGTTGTAAGACCGGTATTGATTTGACAGGTAAACAGGGGCAGCTGCAAGTAAAAAAGGCAGCTGCAACCGTTCCCTAGATATCATGCGGGATTACATATAGGGGCCAGGGTAACGCTGTTCTTTTCTTCGTTTGGGTTAAACATGAGAGAGAGAAGGACTGAGAGAGGAGCTCTCAATAACGAAAATAAAAGAGGCGTGATACGTGTTTTTGGTGTTGTGTTTGTCTGTGTGGTAATTGTTTGTGTTTTACTTCACCAGACAGTTAGAGCACACATCTCCGGAGCTGTCGCCGAGGGTCAGCACAATCCGAGCACCACTGCACTAAACGTCACGAAATACTTGTGTTTGCACTAAGCACCAGCACGACTGCACTCACCCAGGACTGGTGACCGTGTGTTCTTTTGTTCGGGACTGTGCCCTGTTTGTTATCCCGTGCTTTACACATTGGTGTGTAGCGGGGGTTTATAGTTAACGGTCACCAGACCTGGATTATAAATAAAACACCATTTTTCCACTGTATACCATTGTCTGCCTGTTCTCCTGCATCGCATCACCGCTACACCTGTTCCCTTTCACTAGCCACTTTGCCCACGTGGTGTCAGAAGTGGGATCATGGATCGCGAACGCACTGGCGGAGTTGCTGCAGGCGCTGGGAGAGCAGACGCGACGCAGAGGAGAGGAGGAGGGAGGGCGCCATACGGCGCTCATTGAACGGAAGGGCTGGCTGCCGCAGCAACGACCCCTACCACAACACCGCTGATGTCGCCCCGAAGGCACGGGCAATGAAGATGCCGGCGGAGTGATGACCCGGAGGCGTATTTGGTATGCTGAGCTGCTGGCTACAAGGGCGGCTTGGCCGCTGGAGTTCTGGGCCAGCCAGTTGGGACCCTGCCTGATTGGGAGGCTCAGGCAGCCTACAACAAGCCATGAGCGACCATCACGCCACCGAAGTATGACCTGGTCGGGCAGGCTATCCTCGCCGGGCTGAACATCACCACGAGACCCACCACCGGGCTGGGTTTAGGGAGTACCGAGAGCCCCGGAGACACGCCCCAGGGTGGTTGCAGAGCGGTTGTGCGACCATGGTGCATTGGCTGACCCCGGGAAGAAGACCGCCCAGCAGATGGGGAAGCCATTGGTGGAGCAATTTGCCATGTGGTCGGCGCCAAACCCAGGCGTGGATACGGGCGCCACAACCCCGAACACCCTGGAGGAGGCGGTCAAATTGGCTGAAGACTTCAAGACTCCTGATTCTGCCCGATCGATCCTGTCGGCCCTGCCCTCGGACAGCTGACCTCTCCTCCCCTCCTCCAACACCACCACCACCCACCCCCCGCGTTCCAGGGACCCAGACCTCCTAGAACGCCGACCCCATTGGGCCCCTTGCCTCCCCCCCCCCATGGAGACAAGGCTGGCCCCAGCTGGGGTAGAGGTGTTGCCCCTGCCCGTTGCCATACAGCAGCGGGACAGATTTATGACCTATGCCCCCCTCTGTCCCTCCTATCTGTTTTAGGTGCCACCAGCCGGGACATCTGGCCAGGTCATGCCCGCTGCCATGGAGTGTGGCGTGGCCGCGTGCAATTGGGCACCTGAAACTGGTGCGTGGGGAAAATGGTCGGGAGGGCCTTGTTTGATTAATGTTGTGTTAGGGAATGTGAAAACCCACGCATTAGTGGACACAGGGTGTGAGCAGACTTTGATTAGGACAGCTCTCCTTGTGTGTCGTGTGGCGTATGCCACGAGGTCAGGTGGCCATCTCCTGTATCCATGGAATACGGCGGCATACCCACATTAAAAGTATATTTATCGGTGGGACCGATAAAACGTCCACCTTGTAGTCGGGTGGCGAAAGGTTGCCACACCCAGTTATTCTGGGTCGAGATCACAAAAAATTCAAAGAATTGATGCAAATAATGGCAGTCTCAGCCACACACATGCAAACGTGGCAGAGAAAAAAAAAAAGGAACGAAATTGATGTGTTTCCTTTTCACACTGAAATGTTTTCCCTCTTTTCCGTCCTAGAAAAACAAATAAGGAGAGACGGACATGAGAAATGGGAGGGAGCATTTGTGAGACAAGGCTGGGGTCTGGTGGGAGAGTGCTGCAAGGGTAACAAACGCCAGTCGAAGGGGTGGGAACGCAGTGTGACCGAGAGAGCGAGGTTACTGGACCGACCAGAGCAGAGGTTATTCCGCCCCTCTCAATGTACCGGACCCGTGGTACTCAAGCGCGGACCTAGTGTGGGGCCAACATAATGACCCACTGGTGCACGCTGGGGCAGGTCCGGTCCATTGAAGGTAAGGATGTTGACGGCGCTGGGCTAGTATATCCACATATTTCAGTATCAAGGGCAATTACTATAGGGTAAACCTAGCAGCGGGCACAGGACAGCCTGTAACACAATTGTTGGTTCCCCCGTCTTGTCGGACCGAGGTCATGAGGCTGGCGATGATATCCCTTTGCGGGGCACCTCGAGCCGAAGACGCAGGGAACGGATATTGGCTCGATTCTATTGGGTAGGTCTTCATACTGATGTGTCGAAATATGTAGCCACATGCCCAGACTGCCAGCGAAGTAGCCGGGTCGAAAGTCGCCCGCTCCTTTGGTCCCACTGCCGATTATTTCCACTCCTTTTGAACGCATTGCAATGGACATAGTGGGCCCTTTGCTGCCTTCTGACTCAGGGTATACGACATATATTAGTGGTGGTGGATTACAACGCGATACCCGGAGGCAGTTCCATTGAGGTCCACTAGTGCCGCTGCAATAGCCACCCAGTTAGCGCAGATTATGGCTAGAGTAGGGATCCCCAAGGAGATTTTGACCGATCACGGAACCAATTTTCTGTCCAATACGTTTACAGCAGGTGTACAAAATATTGAAAATACGTCCCATCAGGACGTCCGTTTATCATCCACAATCGGACGGTCTGGTGGAACGCTTTTTTAAGACCTTAAAGTCGATGCTGAGGCGATTTGTAACACAAGAGCAGAAACATTGGGCATCGCTTCTTCCCTACCTCCTTTTTGCAGTGAGAGAAGTGCCGCAGAGTTCAACGGGGTTCTCCCCTTTTGAGCTCCTGTACGGCCGGCAGCCTCGCGGCATTCTCGACCTGCTGAGAGAGGGGTGGGAGGAGCACAAAGGCTCGTCCAAAAATGTAGTGAAGTATGTGCTCCTACTAAGGGATCGCCTGGATTTGGTCGGTCGTTTGGCCCAAGACAACCTCAGATCGGCTCAGCACCGACAGCAGCAGCATTACAACAAAAATGCACGGATTCGAACCTTTTCGACCAGGGGACAAGGTAATGCTGCTACTTCCCCTCATCAGAATCAAACTGTGTGCTAAATGGCAGGGGCGGTATGAGGTGATTCGGGGCTATAGGGAAAGTAAATTATGAAATTAGACAGCCCGATCGCCGGAATGAACGTGAAATTTACCATGTTAATTTGTTAAAGCCCTGGCAGGCACGGAGGTCTTATTTATAGCCCCAGGCAATATGGAGGATGATTTAGGTCCCTGTCCAGAGACCCCCGAGCACAAGAGCGATTTCGATGGGGGAACAGTTGGTTCCGATCAGCAAAAGAGAGCTGCGTAAGCTTATTGAGGAGTTCAGCGATGTTTTTTCTGATGTGCCCGGCAGAACCAACTTAGTTGAATATGACATTATCTCTCCACCAGGTGTCACAGTGCGAGAGAGACCGTACCGGATCCCGGAAAGTCGATTTTAAGTGGCGCAAAGAGGTATGGGATATGCTCGAGCTTGGGTAATTGAACCTTCCAGGGCGGTGGTGCAGCCCCATTGTCATAGTGGCTAAGAAAGACGGCACCAACCGCTTCTGCGTAGATTTCAGAAAGGTGAACGCTATTGCTAAGTTCGATGCGTATCCCATGCCTCGGGTCGACGAGCTTTTAGACAGACTGGGAAAAGCGAGGTTTATTTCCACTCTGGACCTGACGGCGGGATACTGGCAAATCCCTTTAACCCTGCAGCTCCCAGAGAAAACCGCATTTTCAACACCAGAAGGGCTGTTCCACTTTAAAACCATGCCATTTGGGCTACATGGTGCGCCGCTGCCTTTCAGAGACTGATGGACCAGGTTTTACGCCCACATCATGAATATGCAGCAGCGTATATTGATGACGTGGTGATTTACAGCTCCACCTGGCGAGCATTTGGCTAGGGGTTGCAGCCGTCCTTCAGTCTCTAAGGGCAGCCCGGCTGACAGCTAACTGGAGAAAATGCGTTTGCCAAAACAGAGACTCAATATTTGGGATTTGTAATGGGAAATGGAAGGGTGAAACCTGTGGTCACCAAAAATCCAGGCTTTGGTTGATGCAGCGATCCCAAAACCAAGACTCAGGTGAGGTCACTACTGGGGCCGGTTATTACCGCCGCTTCATCCCCGAAAGTACGCCACAGTGGTTAACCCGTTAGTCGACCTCACCAAAAAGAGTGCTCCAAATTTAATTAAATGGTCAGCTGAGTGTCAGGGGCGTTTGATACGATTAAGCGTAAACTTTGCCAGGCCCCCACTCTTATTACCCCAGATTTCACCAAGAGATTCATCCTCCACACCGGCGCCTCGGATGTAGGTTTGGGTGCAGTCTTGTCCCAAAAAAGTAGCTGGAGTAGAACACCCGATATTGTACCTGAGCAAAAAATGTTACCTCGAACGTAACTACTCCGTAGTCGAAAAAGAGTGTTTGGCCATTAAATGGGCTACTCACTCTTTTACGATACTGCTGGGACACTCATTTGATCTTGTCACAGACCACGCCCCACTCACGTGGTTAAGCACAATGAAGGATAGCAATGCCGGATAACCGGTGGTATCTGGCGTTGCAGCCCTTCATGTACCATATATGGTACACCGTGCGGGAAAGACCACCAAAATGCGGATTATTTTTCCCGAGGGGGGGAGCAATGGGAAAGGTAGATTTAGCCGAGTGTTCCTTCGCTCCACTCTGAGCCGTGGGATATGTGACAGAAATACAATGAGTTCTGGTGATAAATCTTCCTCCCGACCTGTGAGGGCGCTAAAGAACGGGAGGAGAAGTATCTGGAAGGGCTGGCCTGACAGTTCGTTTCGGGACGGGAAGTGGGTCAGCCTGGAAGGAAGCGAGACTCATTGTAAGACGTATTGATTTGACAGGTAAACAAGGGGCAGCTACAAGTAAAAAAGGCAGCTGCAACCATTTTACCTAGATATCATGGATTACATATAGGGGGCCAGGGTAACGCTGTTCTTTTCTCTTCGTTTGGGTTAAACGTGAGAGAGAGAAGGACTGAGAGAGGAGCTCTCAATAACTAAAATAAAAGAGCGCGGATACGTGTTTTTGGTGTTGTGTTTGTCTGTGTGGTAATTGTTTGTGTTTTACTTCACCAGACAGTTGAAACACATCTCCGGAGCTATGCTCAGGGTCAGCACAACTGAGCACCACTGCACTAAACGTCGAAATACTGTGTTTGCACTAAGCACCAGCACGACTGCACTCACCCAGGACTGGTGACCGTGTGTTCTTTTGTTTTGGACTGTGCCCTGTTTTGTTATCCCCGTGCTTTACACATTGGTGTGTAGCCGGGGTTTATTAGTTAACGGGGTCACCAGACCTGGATTATAAATAAAACACCATTTTTCCACTGTATACCGTTGTCTGCCTGTTCACTCCTGCATCGCATCACCGCTACACCTGTTCCCCTTCACTAGCCACTTTGCCACATACATGAACGTGTATTAGAAATGTAACTGGATTCATTAATGAAACTGTGTGTCTTGAGAAACAGGGCAAACTGCTGAGTCTTGAGAAGAGGGCCTCTGGCTTGCAGACATACTGAACTATGTGACCTACTGATTAGAGGACCGGCGCCTGGACTGGATTAGGCTGAGTGGACAGTTGAATTATATACAGATAATTCACACGTGCAACAACAATCATTTTGATTCAAAGAAGACATAATCTAGTGATGTCTCAGTGGAAAAGGATATTAAAACATCAAAGGACTGGGATACACAAATGACCTCATGAAAGTAGCTACTCAGCAGAGTGAAAAAGACACAAATATCCAGCAAAACAAAACATTTGGCGCTCAAGGGGGGCTCCTGAGTGGCGCATCCAGTAAAAGCACTCGCTAGAGTGCAGGATGCGCTCTATAGCCTGGACGTCGCCGGTTCGAGTCCAGGCTATTCACAGCCGACCGTGGATGGGAGCTCCCAGGAGGCGGCCAAGTGGCCGAACGCCGTCCGGGAGGGGGGGTTAGGGTCGTCCAGGGTGTCCTCGGCTCACCGCGCACCAGCGACCCCTGTAGTCTGGCGGGCACCTGAGGGCTTGCCTGTAAGCTGCCCAGAGCTGTGTTGTCCTCCGGACGCTGTAGCTTTGAGGCGGCTGCACGGTGAGTCTGCAGAGCTTAAAGAAGCGGGCGGCTGACGGCACACACTTCGGGAGAACAGCGTGTTTATCTTCACCCTCCCGAGTCAGCGCAGGGGTGGTAGCGGTGAGCTGAGCCTAAAAATAATTGGGCATTTCAAATTGGGGAGAAAAAATAAAAAAAAAACTAATTGGCAAATGATTTAAAAAAAAAAAAACATTTGGCTACCACATCAAATGCTAAACAAGGTGCTGTCACTCTGCTAAGCAAAGCTGCAACTCTGGGATTAAAAACGGAACCAAGACGGGACTCTGCCTGAAAACAGACCCAAGAAGAGAAAGCAAGCTGCGAGTCACTACCACAAGCAACGAGACTGAGGCCCGACTGAGGACTGCCGTAAAAACTTAGAGTGACTGTTATCAGACAAACCAGTCTGGGTCTGCTGTACACCTAAAACCACAGTATCCAAAATAAACTGTGCCTGCTACCTGCGTAGCTAAAGATTCAGTGAAGAGGACAGAGTGGATGGGCGCTGTTTGTTGATTCTATCGAGAATTGAAAGCTTTTGTTTCTGAGTTTGATCCAATGTGGGATTGAAGACTTCGATGCTGAGAGGAGAGCTTTTTGTACTGGACACTTCAACAGATTGAGTTTCCAAAACAGCAGACCAAAAGTCTAAGCTTCAAGGAACTGTAGAGTATAATTCCAGTTGCATTTTCCTTTCATGGAACTAAATTAAGTGTAACACATTCACATAGAATTGAACTGTTAATTATTTAGTTGTGAAATAACTTTTAGTGAAACTTGATGAAGTAACTATAAGTAATCTACCCAATATTTTTGCATGAAGAATGTATTTAAAAGTAAACTTGCCATATCCTTAATCTATATACCATTAATAAGCTTAACTCTTTGCAGTCCTATGCTGGACCTGGTCCGACATTACAATTATCCCTTTCGGTCCTAGTCGCTTTTTATCTCTGGAAAAGCTGAGAAAACCATTCAATGAGTGAGACCAATAGGAGCAAAGAGAAGCTGAAAACCCAAAAAAAAACAAGGGGTGTTTCTCATGAATACAGATAGCCCCGCACCACATAGATAATATGGACATAAACAAACAAGATAGCTGCTTCCGCATCCAGCACTCAAAGAATATCACAGACATTTGCAGAGCTTTTTTAGATGTTATAGTAATAAAATAATGACTTGGATCGCATTATTGAGGAGTTTGGTTATAAAACGAGTGATCAGGAGATGATTTATCGGTATGCACTACTATGAAGAGGGTATGTGAAAAATACAGCAAACAAGGGGTGGGGCGGGCTGGAGATGCAGTACTGAGTGTCCTGTTGATATGCAGGGCCTTTTAAACCTGTTTTACTGTGGAAAAAAAATACTTTTAAACAGCGTCGAAAAATAAACTGCGTGTGTGAAAATAAATTGACCTGACGCGCCTGAGACGCACTGAATAAATGGACTGCAAAGGGTTAATGTGATATATTCTAAGATTGTCTGCATCATTTCAGTTTCTATGTGTGTGTGCAAGTCACTAGCTACGTCACAGCTTGCTTGAGCTGCTGAGTTGCTGCTTGTGTGTGAGGAGACAGGCGGTGTCATATTTCAATTGCCTGCTAGCCAGCATGGGTGTAGTGAGATTTTTTAACTGTGTTTTGTGCTTAGAGACTAAGAGATTTACTTTCTGACTTTTCTGATTTCTGTTTATTATTTGTGTACTTAATAAATACTACTATTGATTAAACATTCCTTGTGTCTGCGCGTAAATGTGTGTTCCTAGTAAATCCTCGATCTTTGTAACATGTCAATTAAATATTATTAATAAGAGAACTAATCAACCCAGATAAACATCAAATTATCAATTACTGAATTGTTCCTACAAATCCTATCTTTCAAATAGGTTACAATATGTTAAAATTGAGGGGAGATTCTTCCTTTCTGAAGTTACATGTATAGCCCCCAGGCCCAATTTTTTGTTTTTCCTACACATGAGCCCTTGGGCTTATATTGTCCGTAGACATGAGGATCATTTTCATTGTTATGCCCATGATACTCAGTTATATTTGTCTCTAAACCGGGTGATACTTTATCTTCAAATATTCTGACTACCTGCCTCACTGATATTAAGCTGTGGAGGTCGGATAAGTGTTTATTGTTAAATTCAGATAAAACAGGAGGTAATGCTTTTGGGATAAAAAAATAATACAAATCCATGTGTTTTTCCAGTGGATAGCTTCCTTACTCACTGAAAGCTGAAATGAGGAACCAAAGTGTGATTTTTTCACTTTAGAAATATTGCTAAAGTAGGATGCTTTCTTTTCGCTGCAGGATGCTGAGAGATTGATGCATGCCTTTGTATCATCTAGGCTTGATTATTGCAACACCGTGTTTTCAGGTATCCCAAGATAAGTTTTATCTCGATTGCAGCTTGTACAAAATGTTGCGGCCGGGGTTTAAACAAGAACAAAAAACTGTGAACATATTTCACCTGTGCTAGCAGCCATACATTGGCCCCTGGTGTGGTCTAGATCTATTTTATGGTCCTACTCTTAACCTATAAACCCTTGAATGGTCTGGTCCCATCATACTTAAGGGATCTTTTAATCCCTTATATTCCTGGGCGCTATACAAATAAAGTTTGATTTCAGTTGAAACACACACACACACTGAGACAAGCACACACACTGACACACACACACACACACACTGAGACACACACACATACTGAGACACACACACACACACACTGAGGCACTAACCGTTGCAATTAAAAGTCAAGACTGAAAAACTATTTTAATGATCTATCATTTCCATTTTAATCTTACTGTCAATTTTTATTTTACTGTTCTTATATGTGTGTTTATGTACTACAGTTCTATTACTTGTTTTTGCAGTTTTATTGTTGATGTTTTGAACTGTTGTTTTCTGCTAAGTGCCTTGTGATAGCTTTGTGATGCCATGAAAGCGCTATACAAATAAAGTTTTATTTGATTTGAAACACACACACACACAGAAACACACTGAGACAAACACACACTGAGACACACAAACACACACAAACACACAGAGGGAGAGCCACACCAGTCTCCAGTGACCGAGGGAGAGCCCAACCAGTCTCCAGAGACAGAGGGAGACACCTGCTGCTCGTGCCTCCACCAAAGGAAGATTACCCACTGTTCCCTCCTCCACCACCAGAGGAACTGGAGCTACCTCCGAGGTCTGCTGCTGCTGCCGCCTCCCGAGGGTGCTGCTGCCTCGCCTCCCGAGGGTCTGCTGCCGCCGCCCGAGGGTCTGCTGCCGCCACGCCTCCCGAGGGGTCTGCTGCTGCCGCCGCCTCCGCCTCCCGAGGGCCTGCTGCTGCCTTCGCCTCAGGTCTACTGCTGCCGCCCGCCTCCCGGGGTCTCTGCTGCCGTCGCCTCGAGGGTCTGCTGCCGTCGCCTCCCGAGGGTCTGCTGCTGCCTTCGCCTCCCGAGGGTCTGCTGCTGCCTTCGCCTCCCGAGGGTCCGCTGCTGCCGTCGCCTCCCGAGGGTCCGCTGCTGCCTTCGCCTCCCGAGGGTCCGCTGCTGCCATCGCCTCCCAAGGGTCTGCTGCTGCCATCGCCTGCCCTGTCCTGCAGCACCTAGGACTGCAGAGCCTGCACCGCCTGGGGCTGCAAAGCCTGCACCGCCTGGGGCTGCCAGTTCGTCATCGCCCGGGGAGGCCTGCATGTCACTGCCCGGGGAGGCCTGCATGTCACTGCCCGGGGAGGCCTGCAGGTCACTGCCCAGGGATTTGTGGTGTCCACCAGCAGCACTTTCGCCGGAGCCCAAGAAAAGGGAGCCAGCTACAGAGAGGGGGTGGGGGTCACTGCTGGAGCCCACGCCGGGCTGCCACTGCTGGAGTGTCCCGTGCTGAGGGCAACATTACCACCAGCATTATCATCACTGTGGAGTACGCCACGCCGCTGCCACTGCTGGAGTGTCCCGCGCTGAGGGCAGCATTACCACTACCAGCATTATCATCACTGTGGAGTACGCCACGCCGCTGCCACTGCTGGAGTGTCCCGGCTGAGGGCAGCATTACCACTGCCAGCATTATCATCACTGTGGAGTACGCCACGCCGCTGCACTGCTGGGTGTCCCGCTGGCGGGCAGCATTACCACCGCCAGCATTATCATCACTGTGAGTACCGCCACGCCGCTGCCACTGCTGGAGGTGTCCCACGCTGAGGGCAGCATTACCACTGCCAGCATTATCATCACTGTGGAGTACGCCCGCTGCCACTGCTGGAGTGTCCCACGCTGAGGGCAGCATTACCACTGCCAGCATTATCATCACTGTGAGCAGCCATCACTGGAGTGTCCCACGTGAGGGAGTACTGCCAGCCACCCCGCTGCCACTGCTGGAGTGTCCCACGCTGAGGGCAGCATTACCGCCACCATCATCGCAGATGACAGCATTGCCACTGTCAACACTGCCTGCCAGCGGCGCCCCTAGGAGCATTTCCACTGCTGCCTACAGGGCTGGAGGAGCCAGCCTTGCCACCGCCAGCTGTGTGCTGCCGCAGTATGCCACACTGCTGTCAGCCTTCTGTTGCTAGCAGTGCCACAGGCAGCATGTCCGCTGCCAGAAACACCTGGGCTGGAGAAGCCAGCTTTACCACTGTCAGCATTGCTGCTGCCAGCGTTGCCATTAGCAGCGTTCGCTGCCAGTATTGTCCCAGCTGGAGGAGCCAGCCTGTGCGCGTCAGTCATTTCCGCTGACAACATTACCGCCCGTGGGGACCATTAAGGCCTCTGTTCTTGGCCTAGGACTATGACCGGGACTATTGGTTTTTAGGGGAAGGTGGCCTTTGAGGCCATGTGTGTGCCCTGAATGAGCGGGGGTTAAGATATGTGACGGGGTACACCCCGCCCCTGTGTGTCTATAGGTATTATTTTGTATTTGTGTTGTATTATTTATACATATTGTTTAGTTTATAAAAACACAACGTTTTGTTTTTTTGTTTTAACCTAAACCCAGAGACAGGAATTTACAGCTGAACACAGGATACTAGGGATGGAAATAAGATTTAATTGCATAGCATTTTCACCCAGTCCAGATTTTTTTTATAGTTTATAGGTAACAAGCTCAGGTGTGTCTTATTAAACTCAGAGTAAAACCAGGAATGGATCAAACTGCTATGCAATGGGAGTCTTATTTCCATCTCTGAAATATGGATTTGCACAATGATATTGAAATACACACCAAGACACACACACACACACACACACTGAGACACACACACACTGAGACACACACACGCACTGAAAACACACCCACTGACACACTGGAGACACACAGACACTGACACACATATTGAGACAGACACCGAGGCACACACTTTGAGACACACACACACTGACACACACACACAGTTTCATTATCACAAACACACATTTGTGCGAAGCTCCTGGGGATTTTTTCCAAATTGATGTGTAATTAGCATTTCAAAAGACAGGGGCGAATGAAGGACAAAACAGATTACGTGTCCTGCAGAATAAGAAGTGTGACTTACAAAAAGAAAGAGAGCCGGGTTATGCTAATGAGAGCGAATATACTTAATAATACAATCCTGTTCGATCAGACACAGAGAGCAGTAATTCTAATGTCACCACACTTACATATACATTCTTCCAGACACACACACACAGACACAGACAGACACAGACAGTGCCCAAGCTTGTTCAGTTTGACACTAAACTAACACAGACACTGAGAAGAAGGAATTATATTGTAGTGTCAAAACTGAACAGGATTGTGGGCTCTGTCTGTCTGTCTGTGTGTCTGTCTGTCTGTCGCTATGAGACCAAGATCTGCGGGCCTTTGTTTAGGTGTCTATTTGATCATTTCCACAAAATGCAAATGAGTGAATCTGTTTGATCCGAACTAAACTTTAGCAGCTCAGTGTCACAGCATGTGAGTCTCAATGTGTATTTGTATGTGTGAGTGTGTGTGTGTGTGTGTCTGTGTGTGTGTTTCTAAATGTGTGTGTGTGTGTGTTCAGTGGGTGTGTTCAGTGTGTGTGTGTCCCTCAGTGTCTGTGTCAAGTGTGTGTGTGTTGTGTCAATGTGTGTGTCAGTGTGTGTGTTCCTCAGTGTGTCTGTGTCAGTGTGTGTGTTTCAATGTGTGTGTGTGTGTGTGTCTGTGTCAGTGTGTGTGTGTGTCAGTGTCTGTGTGTGTCAGTGTGTTTCAAATGTGTGTCTGTGTCAGTGTGCGTGTCAGTGTGTGTGTGTCAGTGGGTGTGTGTCAGTGTGCAATGTGTGTGTGTCACAGTGTGTGTGTGTGTGTGTGTGTCAGTGTGCGTGTGTCAATGTGTGTGTGTCAGTGTGCGGTTTCAATGTGTGTGTGTGTGTGTGTGTGTGTGCGTGTGTTTCAATGTGTGCATGTGTGTGTGTGTGTGTGTTTGTGTGTGTGTGTGTGTTTCTCAAGTGTGTGTGTGTGTGTGTGTGTCGCCAATGTGTTCAATGTGTGTGTGTTTGTTCCTCTGTGTTTGTGTCTGCTTTGTGGTTCCGTGCTCAGTGTGTGTGTGATAACACTGCGGACAGACTCAATGTGTCTCAGTTCCTGTGTTGTGTGTCATTAGCGCAACCAGTGACACACAGACGGAGCATTATGTGTCATCCCCGATAAGAATGTGTACAGTGTTTGGAACTGGTGTTTAAACTGGTTCTACAAAACCAATTGAGACAAATGATAACAATCCGGACAAATAGACGCTCAGTTCTGTGTGGTTCATTAGACAACAGAGACAGACAGATGGGAGCATTATCTTCTCATCCCCTGATAAGGGACACAGAAAAGGAGGAATTTAGGGAGAGAAGGAGGACAAAGGGGATCCAACAGAAGGAGGAGGGAGGGAGAAGAGGAGAGGGACAGACAAATGGGAGAGAGGGAGAGGGGAGAAGAAAAGGAGGAAGAGGAGAAGAGGAGAGGGGAGATAGGGAGGGGAGGGGAGAAGAAAGAGAGGAAGAGGGAGAGGAGGGGGAGAAGGAGGAGGAGGGGAGAGAAGAGGAGGGAGGAGAAAGAGGAGGAAGAAGGGAGAGAGGAGAAGGGAGAGGAGAGGGAAGAGGGAAGGAGGAAGAGGAGGAAGAGGAGAGGAGAGAGGAGAGGAGGAGAGGGAGAGGAGAAGGAGGAGAGGAAGAGGGAGAGGAGAAAGGAGAGAGGGAGAGAGGAGAGAGGGAGAGGGGGAAGAAAGAGGAGGAAGAGGGAGAGAAAGGAGAAGGGAGAGGGAGGAGAGAGGGGAGAAGAAAGAGGAGGAAGAGGGAGAGGAGAAGGGAGAGAGGAGAGAGGGGAGAGGGAGAGAGGAGGAAGAGGGAGAGAGGGGAAGGGAGAGGAGGAAGAGGAGAGAGGGAGAGAGGAGGGGAAGAGGAGGAAGAGGGAGAGGAAGGAGGAGAGAGGAGAGGGGAGAGGAGGGAGAGGGAGAGAGGAGGGGAGAGGGGAGAGAGGAGAGGAAACAAACGTAGTGATCCAGAAAGACAGTCAGATGGAAAGACAGATAGACAGTCAAACAGACAACCTCCCTGCAGCCTTAGTTTCTAAACAAATAAGATTCTCGATAGCTTGTGCTAATGAAGAACCTTAGCAAGTTTCATCACGGACAAGTGGCTCTCAGATATATGTGAAACTCTAAAGTGCACCCTTTTACCCCTGTGGCAGGGATAGGCACCCCAGTATTTAATGTAACGCCCGACAGGCTGTACTCACCCCAGCATTGCCAGTGAAGAGCTTTAGTTTATAGTAGTGTGTTCAGTCCACTGCTGTATATTACTGTAGAGATCTGCATGGGAGAACAAATAAATATTCAAAGATAAATCTTTTCTATTTGCAACTTCAGTAATATTTTCTTTAGAAAAACTAGTGTCAAGTTCATCAAAATTTAAAGAAACAGCGCAGTTAATAGAATGATCCGTTTTGCAAAAGGTACCAGGTGTGTGTGTGTTTGTTTTGTTTAGATTTTGGAATCAGGTGTAGCGTTGTTCTATGCACGGGATGACATCTGTACCAGGATCAGAGGCACTGGGAATTGTGGCAAATACTGCACTGTGATTGGTTGATTTCGATATGTGGTTTATCTTGTTTATTAGCACTTCCTGAGTACAAAATTAATTACTGTGATTTGCAAGCCTGTCAGTGACCTCCACTCCCCATCGCCACGGTTCTCCATTCACAATCAGAGCTCTCAGTGTGAGGAAAGACCATGAGCATGACGTGTATCAACAGCATGTACAGGGTCCGTATAGAATAAGACATGCCAATGAAGAGTTTAATGGGAATTGAATAAGTGGTGTTGAAGACCTTCATTAGGTAAGCGAATGAGGTGTCCTGGTAAAGTCTATTAAAATGATTTACAGTGTGTGGAATAACGTCTTGTGTTCTCAAGATGTAAAAGTGTGACAGACAGACGGCCGGATGTACAGACAGACAGACACCCCTTTATATCCCCACAATCTGATACTCTCAATAACTTCTGCTAAATAATGTTAATAGCCAGTGTCATGACAATTGGATAAGCGGTTCTTAGCTATATTGAGAAGTGTCAGTGTGAGAGACACAGGAAAAGATACAGAGACACCTTCGTATATCCGCACTTGTTCTCAGTAACGCCAATACCAAGGTTCATCACAATTGAATATATTTATTTTTATATATAGACCCTATAGACGCGTGTAGGTCATGTGTGTATTGAATATTGATCACTTCTATCGATTTGAAAAAACAAATTAAAAGCGCTTAATTGTAAAATTAAACCACATTTGAATTGAGAATTAAAAAGAGTGTGTTTTGGTCGATTTTAAACCTTGATTTGTGTGTCATTGTAATTGTTGTAATTGATCTAATTACTTAATAAATATATCGGAAATGTAGCCATATGCAAGAGACATGGCGGAGAGCTACTGAAAGCATTGATTCGCTTTTGGGAGTTACCAGACTTCAGAGTGAAAAGCCGTGTAGAATCGTGATTCTATTCCCTGTAGAATGCAGGTGTCCCTGCTCGTTGTGCGCATGGCAGAGCTGTCTTTTCCCAGTCGCCACACATGCTCTTTTTCAAAGCGGGTTCACGGCGATTCAGCAGCTACTGTGGTAAAAGCATCAGAGCTGCCATTGATCAGCAGGTCCTGAGATAAACATGCAACGAACCATAGATTTTAATAATGCACCACAAATACACAACGTAACATAAAAAACATTGAAAGTTATTGCATTTTTTAATTGTAATATCTGGCGCTTAAATAAACACCCAAAGCTTGCAAGCCTATGAAACACATGCTTATATAAATACGTGCTCTTCATGACGAGTCACATATCTTTGTAAATGTGCCATCACACCGCTTACAATGTTTGGATCACTTATACTTGTATGCCATGGTGAAATATTTTGTCAAAGAGAAACATGTTTATGCAGGGGTGAGATTCTGCCAGTACTCACAGGTACTCAGTACCGGACTTATTTTGATGCCGGTACTGGGTACTGGGACTTATTTAATCTGCTTTTCACCCAACGCGGATGCATTCCATCCACTCACACAGTCCACGTTTCACAAATGCGCTTTCATTCAGCACAGTTCATGCTGCTTGCATTCTGTTTTCACTGCTTCTGTTTCAGAGCTGCATTGGCCACCATTAACGCCAGTATAATCGCTGCATCTTGATTCATTCTGCAGATTGAATTTTGGCATGAGTCACAAATCTGCCCATTTTGCTTTGTATCAGTGCTCATTTGTTGATCAACGATAGAAGACTTTAGCAGTGCAACGCTGAAAACAGTGATGTGGAGTAATTATCATTATTATGAAGTAATAATTATTTTTAGTGTGTTGGAGAAATTATCTGAAATATTCAAACGTAACATTGCTTAACACATAACTCATTTTGCGATTTAAGATATTGCCACATTTTAAAAAACAAGTGATGTGGGACAGTAGGGATTATACAATTATCGTTCCCACTATATATACGATTTTAAATTGTTATGATACAACTTTATATCTAGTATTTTCAAAATAGCGAACATGTTTGGTATTTAAAAAAAATCTAGTCCACCTTCCCCTCAGTTTGGGATTTTATTTTAAACTCATTGAGATTTCTAAATTGACCAAGAGATCTCAATTGTAAACAAAAGAAAGAGATCTGTAGGTTGCCCCAGCCCGCTTTATAAACAAAGAATACAGCCTGAACTTAACACCCTGAAGGAGAGAGTGCAGTGTGTCTGCAGAACCCAAACCACCTGCAGCTGGGCTAACACCCTGAAGGAGAGAGTCACAGTGTGTCTGCAGACCCCCCACCTGCACCCTGAGCAGTGTGTCTGATACACCCTGAAGGAGAGAGTCACAGTGTGTCTGCAGAACCCCACCACCTGCAGCTGAACGCAACACCCTGAAGGAGAGAGTCACAGTGTGTCTGCAGAACCCCCACCACCTGCAGCTGAACGAACATTTGAAGGAGAGAGTCACAGTGTGTCTGGTAGAACCCAAACCAACACCCTGAAGGAGAGAGTCACAGTGTGTGCAGAACCCCCACCACCTGGGGCAGCTGAACGAACACCTGAAGGAGAGAGCACAGTGTGTCTGCAGAACCCAAACCACCCTGAACACCCTGAAGGAGAGAGTCACAGTGTGTCTGCAGAACCCAAACCACCTGCAGCTGAACGAACACCCTGAAGGAGAGAGTCACAGTGTGTCTGCAGGAACCCAAACCACAGCCTGAAGAACACCCTGAAGGAGAGAGTCACAGTGTGTCTGCAGAACCCAAACCACCTGCAGCTGAATGAACACCCTGAAGGAGAGAGTCACAGTGTGTCTGCAGAACCCCACCCCCAGCTGAAACACCCTGCAGCTGAATTCTGCAGAACACCCCTGAAGGAAGAGACACCCTGAAGTGTCTGCAGAACCCCACCACCTGCAGCTGAACGAACACCCTGAAGGAGAGAGTCACAGTGTGTCTGCAGAACCCCACCACCTGCAGCTGAATGAACACCCTGAAGGAGAGAGTCACAGTGTGTCTGCAGAACCCCCACCACCTGCAGCAGAACACCCTGAAGGAGAACAGTGTGTCTGCAGAACACCTGCCTGAAGGAGAGAGTCACAGTGTGTCTGCAGAACCCAACCACCTGCAGCTATGTCACCCTGAAGGAGAGACCCCCACCACCTGCAGCTGAACTAACACCCTGAAGGAGAGAGTCACAGTGTCTGCAGAACCCCACCACCTGCAGCTGAACGAACCACCCTGAAGGAGAGAGTCACAGTGTGTCTGCAGAACCCCACCACCTGCAGCTGAACGAACACCCTGAAGGAGAGAGTCACAGTGTGTCTGCAGAACCCCCACCACCTGCAGCTGAACAGAACACCTGAAGGAGAGAGTCACAGTGTGTCTGCAGAACCCCACCACCTGTGTCTGCCAACACCCTGAAGGAACAGGTGTCTGCAGAACCCCACCACCTGCCCCACCACCTGCAGCAAACCACCTGCAGCTGAACGAACCCTGAAGGAACACCCAGAAACCAAAAAGGAGAAGGAGAGAGTCACAGTGTGTCTGCAGAACCCCCACCACCTGCAGCTGAACGAACACCCTGAAGGAGAGAGTCACAGTGTGTCTGCAGAACCCAAACCACCTGCAGCTGAACGAACACCCTGAAGGAGAGAGTCACAGTGTGTCTGCAGAACCCCCACCACCTGCAGCTGAACGAACACCCTGAAGGAGAGAGTCACAGTGTGTCTGCAGAACCCCCACCACCTGCAGCTGAACGAACACCCTGAAGGAGAGAGTCACAGTGTGTCTGCAGAACCTGCCTGAACGAACACCTGCAGGAGAGAATCACAGTGTGTATGGGTAGAACCCCAACTAGCTGACCGAAACCCTGAAGGAGAAAAACCCCACCACGAGTTGAAGGAGACATTTGTGGCTCAAAACCCCAAAAAGGAAAACCTGCAGTGGGCAGACACCCTGAAGGAGAGAGTCACTGTGTCTGCAGAACCCCCACCACCTGCAGTGTGTCTGAACCCCCAACCTGCAGCTGGGAACACCCTGAAGGAGACTGTGTCTGCAGAACCCCCACCACCTGCACAATTACCACCCTGAAGGAGAGAAAGTCTGCAGAACCCAAACCACCTGCTGCTGGAAAAAGGAGAGTCACAGTGTGTCTGCAGAACCCCCCACCTGCAGCAGAACACCCTGAAAATGAAAAATGCCGTGAAGGAAACAGTGTGTCTGCAGAACCCCACCAAGCTGAGGCAGAACTAACAGAAGAATAAGCACTGAAATAGTTTGGGATTATTTTGGCTCAAAAAATGAAAAAGGAGAACCAACTGAAGATGAACCACTCTGTCTGGCTTGTAAAAGAAAGTTCCATCGAAAAATGGGAACACTTCAAACTTATTCAATCATCTTCACAATTACCACCCAGTAAAAAGAAGCACAGCAAGTATCCAGCAAGAAAATGAAAAATGCCTGTTAATCTTGGGATTGGCTCAAAAATTGTCTACGTTATTATAATTATTACTATTTTGTACAGCTTGTGCAACTACTGAAATGCATTTAATTAAAAACAAACATTTTATATTTGAATACATTCATCATTATCTTAATAAGTTTGCACAGCTAAGATATTTTTTAATTAGAGAAACAAGGGTAAAATATGAGAATTTAAAACCTAAAGTAGTATCACTAATAATTTTGTCTTTTATTAAAAAAAACGGTGTAGCATGTCAAAAAATATCACTATCCTTTCACCACAGTGATTAAAATATAGTTTATGCAGTAGTTTGTAGTAAAAGACTACAAGTCAATGTAAAGCTGTATGTATTTTGAGTAATTATACAGTTCATGCACTTAAATGTGGTTTTTATATAATAATATTTAGTTTGATTTGTACTCTTTCATTGATACACTGATGACATCAAACACTAACAAATAGCATTATATGGTGAAAGTGTACGTATAAAATGTTTTGGAGTATGGCACAATCCTCACCACTAACAATGGATAACTGCAAAGCATACGACATGGTTTATTTAGATTTCCAGAAAGCTTTTGACAAAGTCCCGATAAAAGATTAATTCTCAAACTGAAGTAGGGATTCAAGAAATGCATGCACATGGATTAGGAGTGGTTAACAGGTAGAAAACAGAAAGTACTGATTAGAGGAGAAACCTTGAAAATTGAGGTAACCAGTGGTGTACCACAGGGATCAGTATTAGGTCCTCTGCTATTCCTAATCTACATTAATGATTTAGACTCTGATATAGTAAGCAAACTCGATTAAATTTGCAGACGACACAAAAATAGGAGGAGTGGCAGACACTGTTGAAGCAGCAAAGGTCATTCAAATGATCTAGACAGCAATCAGAACTGGGCAGACACATGGCAAAATGAAATTTAATAGAGAAAAGTGTAAAGTATTGCATGCAGGCAATAAAAATGTGCATTATAAATATCATATGGGAGACAGTGAAATTGAAGAAGGGAACTATGAAAAAAGACCTAGGAGTTTATGTTGACTCAGAAATGTCTTCATCTAGACAATGTGGGGAAGCTATAAAAAAAGGCCAACAAGATGCTTGGATATATTGTGAGAAGTGTTGAATTTAAATCAAGGGAAGTAATGTTAAATCTCTACAATGCATTAGTAAGACCTCACCTAGAATATTGTGTTTCAGTTCTGGTCACCTCGTTACAAAAGGATATTGCTGCTCTAGAAATGCAAAGAAGAGCGATAGAATTATCCCGGTTTAAAAAGGCATGTCGATGCAGACAGGCTAAAAGAATTGAATCTATTCAGTCTTGAACAAAAGAAGATACTGCGATCTGATTCAAACATTCAAAATCCCTAAAAGGTATAGACAGTGTCAACCCGGGGACTTCTTTGACTTGAAAAAGAAAAAAAGGACCAGGGTCATAAATGGAGATTAGATAAAGGGCATTCAGAACAGAAAATAGGAGGCACTTTTTTTACACAGAGAATTGTGAGGGTCTGGAACCAACTCCCCCAGTAATGTTGTTGAAGCTGACACCCTGGGATCCTTCAAGAAGCTGCTTGATGAGATTCTGGGATCAATAAGCTACTAACAACCAAACGAGCAAGATGGGCTGAATGGCCTCCTCTCGTTTGTAAACTTTCTTATGTTCTTATGTCCTAAAGACCTGGACTGAAAATTGCCAGTTGTAATGTAACTGGTTGGATGCAAGTAATCTTAAAACGTGATTAAAATAAAGGTAAATGTTTTTCTATCACATTTTGTGTCCATCATTGACTTGGAAATATGAAAATGATAAACAGTAGGCTAAGATATTTCTAATTGAATACATAATGACAGTGTTTATTAAATAAAGTTATTTTAATATTACTTTATAGTAACTTATTTCACACGTTATGCCCTATTATAGACACGCACATTTATACAAAATGAGGCTTCATTTTCCAATAGGATTACATTTTTTTTGTGCCATTGTGAACTAATTTAAATATCATTAGGATAGAGATATCGTGAGGAAAAAATGATTCAATAATCGAAAACTGAAATTTTGATATCGTGGCAACCTTAGTAGGGATTAACAATAACATAAAAAACAGGATCAAAGTGCAGCTTCAGATTTGAGTCAGAATCGGGATACAGGTGGAGGTGTGCTTCACGCTTTTTTCAAACACAGGCCCAACATGCAAGGTACATGTTAAGCATAGTGATCAACGTTTTGTTTTGTTGTGATCCTAGTATTTTCTGTTATGAGGACTGTAATAAAAAAAAAACAAAATGGTGAGGTGTTTTTTTTCTTTGTACTATGCCCCTTTTCTAAAACATCTTGAAGAGTTTATTTAAGTTAAATGTGATTTCACTTGCATGCACATCTAAAAAACATATAAAGGCAGAAGTAAACCACAGAAATTATATTACTTCATGAAAACGTGTCTTAAACCATAATACCAGGGATAAAATAAAATAAAAGTCTACTTTTATAGTGTTTCTGCCTGAAAAATCTTTTTTCTGGAATAGATCATGGTAATTAATCTACACAGAAACACAAGGAAGAACACAGAACATATTATTGTAAGATAAGTAGTAAGTACAAAATAAATAAAAGAAACAGGGATATATGTTCTAATCCAAGGCTATTATCGTAGCATGGCCAGGTCCTGTTGTAGGTGAGTACCCAGGGTCTGGAAAGGATGGGGGGTGATTTCAGAGAATACTATGCAGATTTAAAATGGACAAGCACATCATCATTAGGAGTAGTGCCTGTTACATAATACATTTCAGGGGTATTTTAGCCCCTATTGTGCATTGTTTGACTTAGACCTTTTGTATCATTTTTTTCACAGCACAGTTGTTTTTTATACCATTTTTTATAACATCACCCTTTTTAGGATACATTGAAACAAAATTCCCTCTCTCCAGCAGTTACTGCATTGTGTAATATTTCTTAATGCTTGTCATTTAAGGTTTAACTTAAGTGTTATAAAACAGTACATGATTGAATGATACAAGCCGAGGGTGAAAAGCTTTCAGTATTTTCAGCTTCTTTGTTTATGGTGAATTGGTTATAATTGATCAGTTATTTTTTAAGGCTTATTTTGTATTTATAAATGTATTGTGTACTGATATGTATACATTTTTTAAGTATTTATTCATTGGCACTCAAATTGTCTCAGTTTTTGAAATGTTTACACCCGGCTGTGCATACGAGTACCTGCACTTTTTGTTGATAACTTCACTGCTGTGTTTATGTATATGTATTTCCAACAGGCATTTATAAACACTGCACTACAGTCTATAATGTCCAGCCATGGAAAACGGTTTCCCCAGTGGCTTCTTACTAAAAGAGTCACATTAGAGGCCATGCAGTGTTTATCATGTTTATTCAAACGTAAGGAGTGAATTTGATGTATCTAAGAGCCCCAAAAGACACACTATCTAGGGGACACCAATCTCCACAGCTAGAATAATCCAGCCGTGGAAACTGGGGTCCGCTAGGGCAGGGGTGCACAATGCAAATTTAGGTCTTATGGTAAAAAAGAAAATAAAAAATTGTCAAAGAGAAAACAAAATACAAATTAATTATATATATATATATATACAGTATATACTGCTGTGCAAAAGTCTTAGACATGTTGAATTTTTCTACTCTGATGCCTTATGAGCATCAAAAATTTACTCAAAGCCTCCACTCGTGTTTTCTACTATTATAACAACCCTGACTTGCATAAAGAAGGAAAAACATTTGAGTGAACACTTGATTTTCAAGGTGTGGTATCCGAAGCTTAATCAACAAGTACAGAGAAACATCATCTGTAATTGACAAACCCAGGACTGGAAGACCCGAAAAGCTGTCTAACAAGGATAAGCAATACTTGAAGATAATACCCTTAAGGAATAGAAAGATGACAAGCGTTGAATTGACAACAGAACTGGCAGAATGAGGTGTCGTTGTCCATCCATCAACAATAATGAAGATCACTCTTGAAATCAGGACTTAAAGGATGTGTTGCAGTAAGAATACCTCTGTTAAGAAAGGGGAACACTAAAAGGCTAAAATATGCACAAGAACACAGAAATTGGACTATGGAACAATGGTCAAAGGTGCTTTGGGCTGTTGATAGATGGACAACGACACCTGTGCCTTCTGCCAGTTCTGTTGTCAATTCAGTGCTTGTCTTCTTTCTCAAGGATATCCGTTTACCCATAACAAAACAAATGTTAAACTTAAGTTCTTCAGTAAAGCAATCTGCTTCTCTTTCTCCAGCTCCACACACACACAAACACACACACACACACAAACACACACACACACACACACACACACACACCCACACACGGACACACACACACACACACCAGACACACACACACACACAGACACCCCCCACACACACACACACACACACACACACACACACACACCCCCCACACACCCCCCCACACACAGACACACACACACCCCCCACACACCCCCACACACACACACACACACAGACACACACACACACACACACACACACACACACACACACATTACACCTCAGAGAGACAGGTTGAGCCTGTCCCTTTTTTCAAAGGGCTCTTAATTACTTGATTTAAGCCCACCTGCCAACAATAAATCAATTAAATGGGCCATCAAGCCAAACCCTGTGGTCTTCTGGGCAGTGTCATTTCCTTCCTGACTCCCTTGTAGTCAGGCCGATGGGTGATATCTATATCTTCTATCTCTCTCTCTCTCTCTCTCTCTCTCTCTCTCTCTCTCTCTCTCTCTCTCTCTCTCTCTCTCTCCTTTTCAATTTAGTATTTTTATGTTATGTATTTTTGGAGTATTATTAAAATCTATTAAATCTGACCCTCCTTTCTATGAGTTGGTATTTAACCTGTTGTCTCGCAGCTGGACAGTTAAAATGTTTAAATGAACAACATCTGTGTTTATGATGTCCTAATGCTGATCACTGGAAGAAGCTGTGCATTCACCTCTGAGTCGCCGTGAACCCGCCTTGACTAAATCATCTGAGCCCGTGTAGAGAAGGTAAAGAGAGCGCCTTGATGTGACTGCGCAGAATGAGCAAGGGACACAGGTTCCCATGGTGCACCGAATTCAATACTACACTGGGACATTTTTTTGGATCAGCTATTAGATTGAAAAATTCAATGAGTTAACGCCATTGAAGCATGAGCTATACATTACACATAGAAAATAAAAACAGCTGTTTATCAAGACTGGGACTAACTTAAAAGAGTAACCTGGCTGGTGGCACTAGCAAGATGACATTTTAAAAAACCAGACGTCCAGGAAGTTAAACAGAATATGAACTATTAACACATAATCATAATTATTAAACATATAATCCATAAGATTATTTTATTTTTCAGTGGTGCTAAAATAACCTAATAACTCACTGTTAACTTGCTGAGCAGACTGATACAGTTTTGTATGTTATAGAAAAACAAACTGAGTACAAGAACAAAAAAACGTGACGATGTAACAAATCTTACAGGACCGATCACGATAGCCTGTTCGAGCCTAATAAAAAAAATGCCATTAAGAAATGCATCAGAGAAGCGACCCTAACGCTAATGCTGTTGTGGCTTTCTTTGTTATTTTGTTGAAGGCTGTAAATAAATTTGACATCTCAGCCCATTGAATTGAATGCGACCTGCAAACCACACAGTTCAAAGGCTGGAGTAGAACCGGTCATATCCACTGAATTGATTCCAGGGTATGGAGCCGGGGAAGGTACATGAGAAAAAATATATACATCTCATGGGAACGATTTAATAAGAACGATTTCTTCGTGGGAACGATTTAATATCTCATAGGAATGATTTAATATCTCGTGGTGAACGATTTAATATCTCGTGGGAACGATTTAATATCTCGTGGATATGATTTAATATCTTGTGGGAACGATTTAATATCTCGTGGGAACGATTTAATATCTCGTGTTGGGAATAGGAACAATTTAATATCTCGTGGGAACGATTTAATATCTTGTGTGAACGATTTAATATCGATTTAATATCTGTTGGGAATCTTGTGTGATTTGTGGGAATGATTTAATATCTGGGAACGATTTAATATCTCGTGGAACGATTTTAATATCTTGTGCGAACGATTTAATATCTTGGAATGATTTGGAGAATATATCTCGTAGGAACGATTTAATATCTCGTGGGAATGATTTAATATCTCGTGAACGATTTAATATCTGAGAACGCATTTAATATCTTGGGAATGATGATTTAATATCTTGTGGAATGATTTAATATCTCGTGGAATGATTTAATATCTCGTGGGAACGATTTAATATCTCGTGGAACAATTTAATATCTCGTGCACGCGATTTAATATCTTGTGAGACGATTTAATATCTCGTGGGAATGATTTAATATCTTGCACGATTTATCGATTTAATATCTGTGGGAACGATTTAATATCTCGTGAGAATGATTTAATATCTCGTGAGAACGATTTAATATCTTGTGGGAACGATTTAATATCTCGTGGGAACAATTTAATATCTCGTGGGAACGATTTAATATCTCATAGGAACAATTGAATATCTCGTGAGAACGATTTAATATCTCGTGAGAACGATTTAATATCTCGTGAGAATGATTTAATATCTTGTGTGCACGATTTAATATCTCATAGGGAACGATTTAATATCTCGTGGAGAACGATTTAATATCTTGTGGGAATGATTTAATATCTCGTGGGAACGGAGAATGATTTAATGGAACAATTTAATATCTTGTGGGGATTTATCATCTGGTGGGAACGATTTAATATCTTGTGTGGGAAATGATTTAACATCTCGCGGGAATTGATTTAATTCGGTCCAATGATTTAACCTTGTCGGACGATTGACATCATCAAAAAGATTTAAATACAGGTCTCTATTCGTTTTTTTCTCGTGGAAAATGAGAAAAACCATTCAATGGCGATTTAATATCTTTGTGTGCACAATTTAATATCTTGTGGGAATGATTTAATATCTTGAGGGAATTTTAATATCTCTGGAATTTAATATCTTGTGAGAATGATTTAATATCTTGTGGGAATGATTTAATATCTTGTGTGCACGATTGAATATCTATCTTATTTAATATTTAATTTAATATCCCGATTTAATATCTCAGTGAAATGAATGATTTAATATCTGTGAGAACGATTTAATATCGGAGAACATTTTATCTTTTTTACTGGAGCAATCTGTGGGATTTAATATCTCTTATTTAATATCTCGTGGAGAATGATTTAATATCTCGTAGGGGATTGATTTAATATTCCCGGGAACGATTTAAGGTGGGAACGATTTAATATCTAGTGGGAATGATTTAACATCTTGTGGGAATGATTTAATATCTCGTGGGAATGATTAAATATCTCGTGGGAATGATTTTACTGGTCTTGAATATCAAAAGTCCTCCCCGCCCGGCAGGGTTGAATGATTTAATACTAATTTTTGGGAATGATTTTTCCAGCAAAAATCAAAAATGGCCCGGAAGGATGAGAATTGGAATGATTTAAAACCCGATTCTGTTCAGGACAGCATCAGGAATTGTTATGCAAATGAAGTGGGTAACTAAAAATTAACCCCCCTGGTCTTGAAATCAAAAGGGTTGATGTGGCAGGGATTGAGTATTTCCGACCGTCTAAAGTGGTTCCCGCCTGTTTTAAAAAGTCCTAATGGAGAAGGGAACCTTTTTCAAACAGGCTCCATCTAAAAAGGCTCTGATGTGGGTGCAGTGATTCTGACTACCCTGCCGATGGAGCCCAGTGTGCTGCTCGAGATTGCTGCGATTTTAGAGGACGAAAGGGATAATGTTACAGCTATGCCAAAATGAAAAATAAATAAATAAATACATACATAAATGAACACATACAGTATATACATAAATAAATGTCTATACATTTCTATATTTATTTATTTATTTATGCATTCATTTATTAATGTATTTTTTCATTTGGCACCTGTCTATTGACTGAAATCCTGAAATTACATAAAAACATCATTAATATAGGTTTCTCATTAAAATGATGAATAGTTTTTTTTTTTTTTATAATGTAAATTGCACTCATTACACCTGTCAGAAAACAGCAGAAAAGGATTTCATTTTATGATGGAAACAACGTTCGGGATAAGAGTTGTGTTAAAACAGATGGAGACAGTGAGTTTTTGACTGTCGGAAGACACTTTTGATATTCAGGGCCAGTGTGTCTCAACGTTTCTCAGTGTGTGTGTGTGTGTGTGTGTGTGTGTGTGTGTGTGTGTGTGTGTGTGTGTGATTAATCTGCTATAACACTGTCAATAGGATGTTGTGTACACCATGTGACTGATTCACCTGCCATAGCACTGTCAACAGGGTGTACACCATGGGACTGATTCACCTGCCATAGCACTGTCAATAAGATGTACACTATGGGACTGATTCACCTGCCATAGCACTGTCAATAGGATGTACATGGGACTGAGTCACCCACTGTCATGGTGGTGACTGATTCACCTGCCATAGCACTGTCAATAAGGTGTACACCATGGGACTGTCAATAAGAGTCACCTGGGCCATTAGCACTGTCAATGGGGTGTACACCATGGGTGTACACCACTATGGGACTGTTTCACCTGCCATAGGATGTACACCATGTCAAATACACCATGGGACTGTACACCATAGGATGGACTGATTCACCTGCCATAGCACTGTCAGGGACTGTTTACCTGCCATAGGTGTACACCATGGGACTGATTCATGAGGCTGATTCAATAGAAGAATGTAATAAACTAACACAGACACCAAGAAGAAGGAATTATATTGTCGCGTCAAACTGAACAGGGTTGTGGGGCTCTGTCTGTCTGTCTGTCTGTCTGCATCTTAATGAAACTCATCTCTGGAAGAGTGTAGTAACAAAGACCCCAAGAAGAAAGAAGGCATTTGATTTTTTGTTTCAAATGTAGACAGTATCTTTAAAATAAATACACAAAGAATGAAATACTGTTGACATTAATCTCTTGTTACAACCCCCATCATATTATCTACTGTTTTCAGAAAAGTATACACGCTTATGGTCGAATGTCAGACTACGAAATATCAGTGTTATTCTTAAGGCTAGACATAGCGATACATAGATAGATAGACTGGTCGATTGAACAGGGTTTCTTATCTCCAGTACAAAGTCTACTTCAATTACTTTTACGTCATTTTAGGATTTCTATCAATGGACAGGTGGGATTGAAAGGTAGTAAAGGCGGAGAAAAAACAAAACAGACGCGTGTTTCAGGAGATACAGAGAAACAAGAGAAGAAACATTCAATAGAACAGAATAAGAAACCAAGCACGTCAGGACAGACAAAAAGAAAAAAGTAAAGTTCGAGACTCCATTTTTAATGCAATATATGCATGTTCTGTAATAATTAAATTGCAGTTTAACATACCCTGGCGGTTCTCTTTATGAAAATGAATAACGTGTGTGTGTGTATTAAGAGGATAATATCAACAAACCGGTGGCAAAGAATGACAGGGCTGTGAGTGACACTGGCAATGCATGACCCTTCAGGGTGCTTCACTCTAAATCCTGTTTAAGTGCAAAATACAATATCCTATCTTTATCCATTCTATATCTTGGTAGCACTTGCTCTTCTGTAAGGTCCAAACAGGTGACTCTTTGAGGATACACCGGTGGAGTTTAGCTTGGGTGTCATCTACGATTCCGTACTGGGGGAGGGGGCTAAATAATCCATTTCGTCCTCTAAGAGCAGCAATCAGCACACTGGCCTCCATCACCATTAGTACAGGCAAAGGGTCACTCCACCCACAGCAGACCCCTTTCATTTTAGCACAGAGCCTGATTGAATTAGGATCCCTTCCCATCTCCATTAGAACATAAGAAAGTTTACAAACGAGAGGAGGCCATTCGGCCCATCTTGTTTGTTTGGTTGTTAGTAGCTTCGGACACTTTGAAACAAGTGGAACCATTTTAGACGGAAAATACTCCATCGGACCACTTGAACACTTCTGATTTCTGCACGAGGAATTTTGCATTAGGTACCCACTTAATTACACAACACAACACAACACAACACAACAACACAACATAACACAACACAACAACACAACATAACATAACATTGCTCATACTGTCGACACTGGGATTTTGCGACTGAATCGTCTTTCTTTGCCATTTATTTTTTATTTTTTTGGAACACGAAAAACAATGGGAAAGTTAAAACACCGACACAAAAGCCTCCACGACGGTCGGAAAAGCGTTGATATATATTCAGGGTCAAACTCTCTATTAAAAGCAGGTGGTTCGGACGCTTCCATGTCAGTAAGCTGCTGTGCAGTATTGAAATGTTCTGCCATATAAAGCAGCGCAATCTACCAGAACAATGTTTACAGCTCTCTCCTGTGTGTTTAATGGATGTGTTGTTCAGGTACAGTAGACTGTATATTGAAATGTTATTAATGAGCCTCTATTGAACAATGATCATTGGAATCTCTCCTGTGTGTTTAATGAATGTGTTGTTCAGGTACAGTAGAGTGTATATTGAAATGTTATAATGAGCTCTATTGGAATCAGTGCATCTCAACACTTCTCTGTGTTTAATTAATGTGATGTGTTGTTTAATGGATGAAATGTTGTTCTAGGAATACAGTCAAGAGTGTATATTGAAATGTTATTAATGAGCTCTATTGGAATCAGTGCATCTCAACACTTCTCTGTGTGTTTAATGAATGTGTTGTTCAGGTACAGTAGAGTGTATATTGAAATGTTATTAATGAGCTCTATTGGAATCAGTGCATCTCAACACTTCTCTGTGTGTTTAATGGATGTGTTGTTCAGGTACAGTAGACTGTATATTGGTACTAAATTTCGTTTAATGGATGTTTTGTTCAAACAGATATATGTTATAATGAGCCTATTGGAATCAATGTCTCAACACTACTGTGTTTTTAATGCTTGTTTCGACAGGCTATTGCAGGTGAACTCCGGATAAAGTCAATCCCCGCGTATTGTCACCGTATCAGTGGAGTGATATTAACAGGGTTTATATTCTTTAAACACATACACAAAATCATTCAGTAACTATACAACTCACGTTTGGTATCTTCGTTCAACGTCCGTTTGTCTCCTCAGAACCCTTTTACTTTTTCCAGCTGTGGATGTTGTTGTTTCCAGATTATTCCAAAATAAATTGGAAATAAAATAAAAACGAATAATCCTTTATAATCACTTTTCTTCTTGTATTATTATTATTATTATTATTATTATTATTATTATTATTATTAATAAACTAACATATTTAGCAGGTCGAATCCAGATTTCCCTTTATCATGAAACAATAACACGGTCTTGAAACCCAAAGGACCCCTCTCGTATGCAAATGCTATTCCACAGTCAAACGCAGCTTTCCATTGAAAGAATACCGACCCTCTCTCTGCCGCGTTCTCTCTGGCACCCCTCCCTCACAAACCCCCGCAGCAGCGATTTGTAATATACAGTATATATTATTCACCAGAGCCTCTATCCCGCTTAGTGTAACCTGGAGGTCAAGACAATGTTGCCTCAATAAATATTAGTATTCAACGTGCGCGGAAGCATGCCGATTTTCTAGAATATTACCATTTGTTGCTTCAAAAAAAAAAAAAAAAAAAAAACGACACAAAAGTAAAAGCGTAGATGTTGGAATAAAACAGGTGTCGTTTTTACGGGTCGCTGTGATAATAGAGTTCATATCCGTCGTAAATGCATTTGTCAAAAGGTGTGTGTGTGTGTCTCTGTTGTAGACTTTAATTTATCACGTCTCTCTATCAGGGTATCACCTTTTTGCGCCGTTGGAAAATGACCTTGTTCTTGTGTGCTGTGTGTGCCGGTATCATTCACTCCAGGGAGAGCGTGATCACGGAATTATCATAAACCCGTGCGGCAAGCTTTTTAATTTATCAAATGTTCCAATATTAATTCACTTTTACACACTGCAAAATAACAAGCCATATATGCTATAAATTCAGATCATATTTAAATAACTTTTTTTTCCAATCCAAATCTAATTGTTTGAAAAAATAAATGTACTAACAAATAAATCAATTATTTGTAATTTCCCCAAAACTCAACAGAAATCCAACGCATAGCATTCAGTTAATTCTATAGTCCACGCAGTGCTGCTGCATAGCAAGTATTGTATGTTGATTATACAGGTGTTTTGATCTTGTACGCACGTCCATGGATTTCTTCTTAATTTGATTGATGTCCAAATTTGTATTCCCCCCTCCCCCCCCAAAAAAAACAATATATCTATCCAGAATGTGTTCCACAGCACGGAATGCTTTCCTTCAAACCGGTAGTAATTTTATTATTTACCAGTGAATACAAATGAGATCCTCCATTCGTTTCTTCGCCAGTCCAGAAATGCCCCAAACCGAAGCAATGATGATAATCCACACGGACATAATATAGAATATAGAGTATAGAATAAATGAATAAATAAATAAATAAATAAATAAATAAATAAAAATAGAAAATACGTTGTATTCCGTAATCACCAGCTGCGCTGTTACAATTTGCAGTTATAGTTCTTCGTTATGTTTGTGTCGAGTCGCTCTCCTTATTTCTCCCATCTCTCTCTGTCTCTCTATCTATCTCTCTTTCTTCCTCCGTCGCTTTCTGTTTTTTAAAATTCTGGAAATGTGTTCGGTTGCCTAGCAGCACCCCCCCCTCTCCCTCTCTCTCTCTCTCTCTCTCTCTCTCTCTCTCGCTGGCGACACATGTTGCATCTTAAAAGTTCTGAGCGGAGAGTCTGAGTGAAGCAGCGCCATGCGTCTCTTGTATCTCTCTCTCTCTAGAAAGATGCAGATGTAGACAGACAGAGATATAGTATTTACACTCAGGCTATGCCCGCGCGTAAATTCAAAGACAGACACACACACGCGCGCACACACACACACACACACACACACACACAATCTTAGTTACACACACTGAGGCACACATATCAAAACCATTCACCACGTGAATACTTAGTATAATACTTGATTATACATTGAAAACGAATTACTACACTCTAATTGTTGAAGCTGACACCCTGGGATCCTTCAAGAAGCTGCTTGATGAGATTCTGGGATCAATAAGCTACTAACAACCAAACGAGCAAGATGGGCTGAATGGCCTCCTCTCGTTTGTAAACTTTATGTTCTATGTTCTAATACAATCTACTCTTATTTTTGTAACTTTTAATAAAAGATGGTATTTACTTTCAACAATATTGTTGTTTTGTTTTTACATGTTGAAACAAGCACTGATATATGATAACACTGAATTGAATCAAAGCTGAATATTGTCTAAACCTTAAATCATATGCCAAATGAAGCAATCATATTTATAGTCAGAATTCTATGATTACTGTAAAATATATATTCATATTTTAAGTCTAACTTTTGATTGCTCTTGGATATGTAGCTGAAGGCGTGTCTTGAGAAGGTATCCAAATACATGTTTACTTGTCTCGAGATAGATTAAGGATTTATGTTACAATTAATTTATCATAACTTTTATCACCACAGACAAACACACACTCACCGAGACAAAACACACACACACACACACACTGAGACAAACACACACTCACCGAGACAAACACACACACACACACACACACACACTGAGACAAACACACACACACACACGCACACACACTGAGACAAACACACACACACACTGAGACAAACACACACACACACACACACACTGAGACAAACACACACACACACACTGACACACACACACACACACACTGACACAAACACACAAACACACACACTGAGACAAACTCACACACACTGAGACAAACATACACACACAGAGACAAACACACACACACACACACTGAGACAAACACACACACACACACTGAGACAAACACACACACACACACACACTGAGACAAACTCACACACACTGAGACAAACACACACACTGAGACAAACACACAGGGATTTGTTTATTTTAAGACACTCCTAGACAAAACACACACACACACACACACTGAGACAAACTCACACACACTGAGACAAACATACACACACACACAGAGACAAACACACACACACACACACTGAGACAAACACACACACACGCACACACTGAGACAAACACACACACACTGAGACAAACACACACACACACACACACACACACTGAGACAAACATACACACACACACACACACACAGAGACAAACATACACACACACACACACACACACACGCACACACTGAGACAAACACACACACACACTGAGACAAACATACACACACACACACACACTGAGACAAACACACACACACACACACACTGAGAGAAACACACACACACACACACACACACACACTGAGACAAACACACACACACACACACACTGAGACAAACATACACACACACACTGAGACAACACACACACACTGAGACAAACACACACACACACTGAGACAAACTCACACTCACCGAGATAAACACACACACACACACTGAAACAAAACTCACCGAGACAAACACACACACACGCACACACACGGACACACTGAGACAAACATACACACACACACACACAGAGACAAACACACACACACACACGCACACACACACACACACACTGAGACAAACACACACACACACACACACACACACACACACACACTGAGACAAACATACACACACACGCACACTGAGACAAACATACACACACACTGAGACAAACACACACACACTGAGACAAACACACACACACTGAGACAAACTCACACTCACCGAGACAAACACACACACACGCACACACACGCACACACTGAGACAAACTCACACACACACACACTGAAAAAAACTCACACTCACCGAGACAAACACACACACACGCACACACTGAGACAAACTCACACACACACACACTGAAACAAACTCACACTCACCGAGACAAACACACACACACGCACACACGCACACACTGAGACAAACACACACACACATACACACTGAGACAAACTCACACGCACCGAGACAAAAACACACACACACACACTGAGACAAACTCACACTCACTGAGATAAACACACGCACACACACACACACTGAGACAAACTCACACTCACCAAGACAAACACACACACACACACACACACACACACACACACACTGAGACAAACACACACACACACCGACACAAACACACACACACACACTGAGACAAACACACACACACACACTGAGACAAACTCACACTCACCGAGACAAACACACACACAAACACATGCACACACAATCACACACTGAGACAAACTCACACACACACACACATTGAGACAAACTCACACTCACTGAGACAAACACACATACACTGACACACACTGACACAAACACACACACTCACTGAGACAAAGACACACACACACTGAGACAAAGACACACACACTGAGACGAACACACACACACTAAAACACACACACAAAAACATTTTATTCTCTCCTTCTCCAGGTTATTAATTAATGGGAACTGCATTTTGCTTTTGTAGTTTCTATGAACCAATCTGTCATATTACAATCTGTCATATTTTTGTCAGTGTGTGAGCTGTCTGTATTCATTTATATAAAACCAGAGCCATATAGTTCTGTGCTGTAAGCAATCGGCATCTTCAAAAGTAATTGAATTCCTTTATGTTTCCATTTCCCTCCTTATTATCTGATGGTGTTTTGCTTCAGTCATTCTAAGTGGCTCCTCCAATATTGTTCTTATCATTTTAAATAAACTAACCCTTTCAAAGTGTCCCACAGTCAAAGCACAGCAACGTTAATAAAGCATAGTAAAATCATGGTAATAGGAAAGCATTGTAAACCACAGAGAGGTATGGTCAAGAATATACAAAAATAAACCATGGTAAACTAACCCTTATACAAGTTTCCAATAGAAAATGCATAACAACTTGTAATAAAGCACAGTGAAAGCATGGTAAAGCACAAAGAGGTATAAGAACATAAGAAAGTTTACAAACGAGAGGAGACCATTCAGCCCATCTTGCTCGTTTGGTTGTTAGTAGCTTATTGATCCCAGAATCTCATCAAGCAGCTTCTTGAAGGATCCCAGGGTGTCAGCTTCAACAACATTACAATAAATAAAGCATTGTAAAAAAAAAGCTATGTTGAACTATTACATTAAAGATGCAGGCAGGCAGGCAGGCAGGCAGACAGACAGACAGACAGACAGACAGACAGATAGTGCCCACAATCCTGTTCAGTTTGGCATTACAATATAAGACACTGAGACAAACACATACACACACTGTCACACACACACACACACACACACACACACACACACACACACACACACACACAGACACACTGAGACACACACACACACACACACACACACACACACACACGCACACACACACACACACACACACACAATCACACACACACACACACAATCACACAGACACACACATGCAGAATATGTTTGGCACAGTTTCATTCTATTTGTAATTTAAGCACAACCCTTATTTTTCTTATTTGCAGGATCATGATATTTTGCTGGCAATGTGATAATCCGTCTTCGGCGACAGCATTGTAATATACAAGTGAGACCTGCCTTGATTTACAAGTCCTACAACAGAAAAAAACACAAAACATGATTTACTTTACAGTATTTCTCAACCGCTAACTCCCTTTTTTGGAAACTATGGTCAAAGATATCTAACGCATGACATCAGTTTTCAGTTTCTGAAACTCAATTTCAGAACATCTAATCCCTTTCTACTCTTTGTCCATGAATAGCATATCCTTAGCACTGTTTGCACAACTCTTAACACAAATGTCATCAGTGAATACAAGATTCACTTGAGAATGCTGTGGCTACAAATTGTTCACACATTGTTCGCAATTTAAGGAAATGAGTTCCATTTGTGTTAATTGTTTCAGCGACTGTGCAGCACAATAGCACAGAATACTTCATCGATCAATCAGCCCAAAGTCCTCTATATACGGAGATATAGGAAAGCCTCAGGGAAGGCAGAAGAAAATGGAAGCTCAGAGAGAAACAGTGAGAGGAAGGGGTGTGCGTGTGAGGGGAGGGAGAGGAGTGCAAGGTCGTCAAAGAAGTCATACCAGAACAACAAATGTCTCAAATGAAATCAGAGCCACAATTGTGGACCATGTAATCAACCATGGTCTGAGCATGGCTGAAGCTGCTCAAAGAGTCCAACCAAATCTATCCAGATCGACAGTTTCATCTATCATGAGAATCTTTAGGATAGAAAATGGGTAAGTACTGTATCTCTGCCCAGCACAAACACTACAGTAATGTAATTGTACACTATGCATGTATGCACTTCCTGTACTGCAGCATGCTGTACTGTACAATCCCTGTAATGTGATGGACATTGTTGTTCATGGACATTCTTATGTTTTTATGTTGTTAATTAAACTCCAACCACCTGTATATTTAGGGAAGGAATAGCCACAAGAGTAAGTGTTTTGGAGGAGAGAGTTGTTTTGCTGTATCTGTGTGCGGGGATGAGGAGAGTTATTGTATTGCGAATTACTGATCGCCTGCGTTCTTGGAATGTTTGGCTGTAAGACCCTGTTGTTTATACGAAAACCTGTATTGTGTACCGAACTTTGCTACTCGACCTGAGAATCCCTCTGCCTGGTAACCGGGAGAGAATAAAGAACCAGGCCTTGCCCTGATTCAACGCAGAATCAGTGTGCGCTATCATTATTCTCATACTGATTGGTACACAAGTTTGCCGTTGTGGGCCCTGCTTTGCTACAGCATCAGATGAACTCACACTCAGCAAGCCACCAGCACTTTAAACACGGATACAATTTTCTTCTCAATTTATTTTTCCTGCTTTTTAAAATTGCTGATTTAGCTTGACCAAGGAGAAACATAGCCAATTTAACTTTATACTCACCCCCCCTTTGAATAATTAACCCCATAGATAACAACAACATGGGAGAATTTCATTTTAAACCATTAAATACATCTTCTAGTAAAATCATCTGAGACTGCAGCCTTGGACAGAAAGGAAAACAATGAAAAACAGTTTCTCTCTGATGAAACACACACACACTTATCTGACTGAATAATACTGAGAAAAGAGTTCACAGCCACAACAGTGTGCAGAACTCTCCACTGGAGATCACCTACTCTTTTCTGGATTGGTGGCCTATACAGGTTTCTCCAGGCAGGTTTAACAGATTCAACCTCTAATCTCTCCATCCAGTACGTATCTGGGACGTCTTTTACATGTTTCAAGTTTCTGACACACAACCTGTACAATTCTGTCTATTGATCTGAATTGCAGGCTGTAAAGTGCATCAAACTGTAGAGGGTGTCCTGGGGAGTCAGCTTTCTGATCAACAGCAGGTCTAAAAAACCTGCAGATCAAAACCTGTTTCTAAACAGAAACATAAAACAGAAACATAACAAGCCCTCACTAGACAAAAACCTTTATCATCCACATTGATCTCACTCCTAGCTCTTTATCATCCACACTGATCTCACTCCCAGCTCAGAGGCCAGGACTTCAGCGCTTTTCAAAGCCTGCTCTTTAAGATCTAATAAATGTGCAATTTGAATAAATTCTTTAGTAATTCACAAATACTTCAAACTATTTGACTCTGAAAGGGGGCATGTCAAATTAGGATTATGTACTAAAGGCTCTTCTGAGAGCCAATACAACCCCACACACTTAAAATCTCTTTGTACTCTAAATAGCATCCAGGCGTTCAGCAGCCCTCTGTAAAAATCAGGTGAAACAGACAAGTCCAACTGTGCAGTATTCAACAAAAACACCTGTCTGGCTAATCCTAGCTTTCACGCCTATTGGAGGAAAGAGAAGCCAGTACTATCCAGGAGAGAGATTCAGGAGCATATAGCATCCTCTGTAAAGAATACAGTCTAAACGCTGCCACCCTACTCACAATATCAACCAAGCTCTGCCTTCCCTCTTCAACAGGCAAATACAGCACGCTCTGCTTTATCCAGTGCAATCCGTCCCAGAAAAAATCCACCATCACTCTCTGGATCTCTTTTAGTAACAACACTGGGGGATCCACGCATCTTAATCTGTGCATAACACAGAGCAGTGGTTCCCAACCTTTTCTGTGCTGTGGCACACCTTGATATATAATATTTTTTTGATGCACGCCACCCTATTTTCTCCAACTGAACTCACTCTCTAATAAAAGACAATGTTTAAACCTCCTAAAAACAATTCAAGCCACCCTCAGAAGAATTTCTTATTAGTTTATGCCGTTTACAGTGAAAGACGTTCAATGCCTCAGGCTACAAGTCGGAGCAATAGGTGATATTTTGCCTAGATACCTGTGTAATACAATTTTCTAATTTATCCTGCATGTAAGATTTTAAGGGCATGATTTTCAAAAGGTTAGAACATAAGAATGTTTACAAACGAGAGGAGGCCATTCGGCCCATCTTGCTCGTTTGGTTGTTAGTAGCTTATTGATCTCAGAATGTCATTAAGCAGCTTCTTGAAGGATCCCAGGGCGTCAGCTTCAACAACATTACTGGGGAGTTGGTTTTCTGTTCTGAATGCCCCTTTATCTAATCTCCATTTGTGACCCCTGGTCCTTGTTTCATTTTTGAGGTCGAAAAAAGTCCTGTGGGTCGACATTGTCAATACCTTTAAGAATTTTGAATGCTTGAATCAGATCGCCGCATAGTCTTCTTTGTTCAAGACTGAATAGATTCAATTCTTTTAGCCTGGCTGCATATGCCATGCCTTTTAAACCCGGGTTAATTCTGGTCACTCTTCTTTGCACTCTTTCTAGAGCAGCAATATCCTTTTTGTAACGAGGTGACCAGACCTGAACACAACAATCTAGATGAGGTCTTACTAATGCATTGTAAAGTTTTAACATTGCTTCCCTTGATTTAAATTCAACACTTTTCACTATATATCCGAGCATTTTGTTGGCCTTTTTTATAGCTTCCCCACATTGCCTAGATGAAGACATTTCTGAGTCAACATAAACTCCTAGATCTTTTTCATAGATTCCTTCTTCAATTTCAGTGTCTCCCATGTGATATTTATAATGCACATTTTTATTGCTTGTTGATGTTGCATCCTCAAAAAAGTCAAGCAGGTTAGTTAGACACGATCTCCCTTTCCTAAAACCATGCTGACTGTCTCTCAGGATACTGTTATCATATAGGTAATTTTCCATTTTAGATCTTATAGTTTCCATAAGTTTACAAAAAGCTAGGCTTATTGGTCTGTAGTTACCTGGTTCAGTTTTGTCTTCCTTTTTGTGGATCGGTATTATGTTTGCTATTTTCCAGTCTGTCGCTACAACCCCTGTGTCAAGAGACTGTTGCATGATCTTGGTTAGCGGTTTGTAAATAACTTCTTTCATTTCTTTGAGTACTATTGGGAGGATCTCATCCGGCCCAGGGGATTTGTTTATTTTAAGAGCTCCTATTCCCTTTAACACTGTTATACTAAAGTTATTTAAAACTGGATAGGAACAGGTCAACATGTGGGGCATGTTGTCCGTGTCCTCCTTTGTAAAAAAGTAATCATTTAATATATTTGCTATTTTTTTCTCTTCATCTATGATGTTGCCATTTGTATCTCTTAGACTTTTTACTTCCTCCTTGAATGTTTTTTGCTGTTACAATATTGGAAAAACCTTTTGGAATTGGTTTTAGCCCCCTTGCCAATGTTAATTTCTATCTCTCTCTTGGCCTTTCTAACTTCCTTTTTGATTGTGTTTGCAGTTAAAAAAAAATGATTCACTGCCCTCCAGTGTTTGACAAAGCAACTACATGGAAAATTAATAAATAAATAAATAAATAAATAAATAAATAAAGGGACTGGCTGCTTGTTGAGTTTTGTGAGGCAAAATAAATACTTAAAACAATAAAAATGGCACACTTATATATGGGAAGTATATAAAGTATTGATGGAATACTAATACATGCTGGTGTATAAACTGGGTCCCACAATTGCCAATGTCGATGGTCTCAGTAGGTTGCCCTTGCCATATGCACCACCAGATCCACCTGCACCACCAGAACTGGTGTGTTTTTCGAGATCACCTGCCAGCAGCTCCGATCAGCTGCCAGCAGCTTAAGTGGCGGCCATCCCGAGACCCTCTGCTAGCTAATGTGTGTCAGCTAATGAGAGAGGGCTGGCCCCATATGAGCCCATCTGAGGATCTACAGCCCTGCTTTAATAAGCTTAATGAGCTGTGTGTAGAAGATGGAATCCTGTTGTGAGGGCTGAGAGTAGTCGTGCCAGAATGCCATCAAGCACTTTGGGAAGAGCTTCACGAGACTCATCTCAAGGATGTAAGCCACAGCTTGAGCCTACATGTGGTGGCCTGGATTGGACGCTGCTGTGGAAGAAGTATTGAAGTCATGTGGATTGTGTCAGCAGTTAAGGAAGGCTCCGGCAGAGGCTCCCATTTGCCCATGGGAATGGCCCGGCTGGCCGTGGACACAAATCCATATTGATTATGCAGGTCCGTTTATGGGAGACGCACACTCCAAGTGGCTGGATGTGTTCCCAGCAAAGTTAGCAACTTCAGCCACTAGTGTTTAGTGTTGCCACACACAGTCGTTTTGGACAATTCTACCGTTTTCACAAGTACTGAGTTCAAAGGCTTTCTCTCAGCTAACGGGGTTCGCCACATCACCTCTGCACCTTACCATCCTGCCACAAATGGGCTAGTGGAAAGGGCAGTGCAGACCGTGAAGTTTGCACTTCAAAAAATAACGGAAGGCATTCTGCAGACACATGTGTCCATATTCTTGGCTTCTTATTGTTCTATGCCTCACGCAACAACTGGCCTGTCTCCAGCAGGAATGATGTTTGGTAGACCACTAAGAACCAGGTGGGATCTACTCAGGCCGGATGTCCATGGTAGAGTCTTCCGTGGTCAGGAGAGGATGAAGCCGAGTCAGAAAAACCATCAACCGGCACGAGTGTTAGCCTCAGGATCCGCTGTTTGGGTTAAGGACTTTACCGAGAAGGCAAAATGGCTCCCCGGTTCAGTGGTTGCTTCCATGGGACCCCTTTCATACAGAGTGGATGTAGCCGGTAACATGATGAGGTGTCATGAAGACCATCTGCTGTCCAGGCAGGAGGCCAGCGTACCCTCCTTGTTGGACCCCGATTCCAACAGTGTGACCCAAGAGTCCGACCTGGTACCGCTGGAAGGTCTCAGCAGCAATCCCGTTTCAGCTGATCCACCTGATCCAGCGAGATTTGGAACTCCCATGAAGGCTGTTCCTTTGAGCCCTGCCAGTGACTCCAGAATCAACTGCAGTCCCTTTCTTCAAGAGTTTGTAGAGTGCCCCTGCGTATGGATATGTAGTTAGCAGTGGTGGGAAGGTACGGCCAGAATAGTCCTGCTTCCCTTACTGCTAGAGACGGGCAGTCTACCCCCGCTCTCAGCCAGAGTTTGTTGTGTTGTAATCCTGTAATGAGGGGGAGTTTAAAGTTCCAGTTATGTTTATTCTTAAGGGGGAAGGATGTGTGCACACAGGTGCGTGGATGTGCTGGGTGGAGTGAATAAAACAGTTCCTGTAACTTGGTGTGTGTGTGTTTTCCTTGGGTGGTCACGATGTAACACTTACCCAATCCCAGCAGAAACAACGGGTAGCTATTCTTCTGAGGCAGCTTCTGATAACAAATTCCTTTGGCTTTGAAGATTGTGTAAGGCGTATAATGGTTGATACACAATAAGTGGCTTCAGAAGGCTTTATTGGGAGAGTACACGGTGTGAGGAGGTGACAGAGCAAAAGGGATAGTGCAGCTGTTTAGTCTTGATTACAGTCTCACTCACATTTCTTCTCTCTCATTCTCACTTCCTGTATCCCCTACATTAAGGTCAACCCACAGTCAATGTACAAGAACCCTAACTGCCAAAATGAAAACATTAATTCAAACTGCCAAAATGAAAACATTAATTCAAACCTGTAATTTAAAGGTGTAGAGTAGACACACATTTCAAACATGTAACCAATACAGAGGACTTATTTTCTGTCCTACAGTTGTTAAAAAATTATACTGTCGGTTTCTCATTGCTTCTCTTCATTTTTCTAACGTTACTATATTTAAAAGGTTCAACGCTAGTCTACTTTTTCAGCAGGAATGATTGTATTTTTCTAACTAAGCACGTTCAAGAATTAAAAAAGAAGGGTTGAGCATGGCAGCGACAGTGATGTCAACGCACTGACGTGTTAAAAACATGGGTTCTGTTGAGTCTTACGACTCCCCTTAAAAACAGTGTCGTCAGTGTATTTGCTGGTTCCCGATGTTTATGTGGTCGGACGTGCAGTTAGAGAAACACAATCAGAAACAGCTAGGAAACAGTCGATACAGACACTGAACCAGTGAGGCAGTGCACTGCACGAGCTGTAAATGTATTGGAGTATCAATATTATATGAATAAATGACATTTTCCAGCAGAAAGGCATGCTAAGCACAAAATCTATTATCTCTGCTAGAGATGAAAATTGAAAGTGCACAGCCTAGCTAGGTCAAACAGCAGAGCCAAGGAACGCCCGCAGTGCAGCACTTTGTGTGGGCTTTAGAAATATTAGTGAATCCAGTGTTTTGATTGGTTGAGAGAGGCTGAACGATTTATAATGTTTAATAATAACATGTGCACAGAAAGACCGCTGATGTGTTTTTATGCATAAGCTAGCTGTGTGGTTCTCATTGTCAAAATATCAGTTATTACTCCTAATTTAAGCAGAATGTGTTACCTAGTCACCAAGTGTTCAGTTAATTCTCCTGATTTATATAAAGGATTCTGAATGGTACTTTTTGAATCTGGCAGAGACTGTTTCTGGAAGCTAGTGCAGCACTCTGCAGAACAGACGAGGCACAATCGAAACAGAGAACGAATATACAGTCCCAGAGTCAACTTTCTTGATTTACAAGACGAGGACGTGGGATTAGGGTCAGACTAGAGGGCTGCGATTGTGGATCTCTGTAAGGTGATGTGATAGGTGTTATAGAAATGTGGTTGTCTGAGAGTGATGGAGACAAATATAATATTAGTGGGTACACACTGTATAGGAAAGACAGGCAGGACAGAAGAGGCGGAGGGGTAACGCTATACATAAGAAATAGTCTTGAAGCCCAGGTGTTAAATCTGGACAAAGAAAACAGCGCTGAATAAATATGGGTCAGAATCATGGACAAAAATTCAAAGGGCATAATAATAGCAGCATGCTATAGACCGCCAAATTCAGGCTTGAGAGCAAAATAATCTGTTATACAATGACATTCGAAATGCGTGTAGCAAAGGAGAAGCCATACTAATGGGAGATTTCAACTTCCCCCATATAAAATGGGAAAACCCGGTGGGGAGCACGACGGACGAAATTCAAATGGTGGAAATGACAAATGACTGCTTCATAACGCAATTTGTCAAGGCACCGACTAGAGGGGAGGCATGCCTTGATTTAGTCTTTTCAAATAACGAAGACAGAATAACTAAAACAGAGGTCAGAGAGCCATTGGCAAACTCAGACCACAACATGGTCTCATTCAAAGTGATTTTTAAAACCCCAAAAGTAATGACTAAAGCTAAGGTTTACAATTTTAGAAAAGCAAACTATGAAGGTATG
Organism: Huso huso; assembly: GCA_036884735.1. Taxonomy (NCBI): domain Eukaryota; kingdom Metazoa; phylum Chordata; class Actinopteri; order Acipenseriformes; family Acipenseridae; genus Huso; species Huso huso. Next base: position 7,103,057 of record CM072704.1, on the reverse strand, counting down.
AAACGGAGACTAACAGAAGTAGATTGGAGTAAAATAGAGAAAACATCCACAGAAAAAAGATGGCTGTTTTTAAATGTAGTACTAGAGGCGCAAAACAATTACATCCCAAAAGCAGACAAATCTAAATCTAAAACAAAATGGCCAAAATGGTTTAATAGATCAATTTTAAAAAATTCAACAAAAAAAGGCAGTTTACAGAGCGTTTAAAAGGGACCAAAAACAAAGTACACAGAAAGAGTACTTGGAACTGCAAACACAAGTCAAAAAGGAAGTTAGAAAGGCCAAGAGAGAGATAGAAATTGCTAAGGGGGCTAAAACCAATTCCAAAATGTTTTTCCAATATTATAACAGCAAGAGAACATTCAAAGAGGAGGTTAAATGTCTAAGAGACACAAATGGCAAAATCATAGACGAAGAAAAAAAAAATAGCAAATATATTAAATGATTACTTTTCACAGGTTTTTACAAAGGAGGACACAGACAACATGCCCCACATGTCGACCTGTTTCTATCCAGTTTTAAATAAGAACATAAGAAAGTTTACAAACGAGAGGAGGCCATTCAGCCCATCTTGCTCGTTTAGTTGTTAGTAGCTTATTGATCCCAGAATCTCATCAAGCAGCTTCTTGAAGGATCCCAGGGTGTCAGCTTCAACAACATTACTGGGGAGTTGGTTCCAGACCCTCACAATTCTCTGTGTAAAAAAGTGATTCCTATCTTCTGTTCTGAATGCCCCTTTATCTAATCTCCATTTGTAACCCCTGGTTCTTGTTTCTTTTTTTTCAGGTCAAAAAAGTCCCCTAGGTCGACATTGTCTATACCTTTTAGGATTTTGAATGTTTGAATCAGATCGCCGCATAGTCTTCTTTGTTCAAGACTGAATAGATTCAATTCTTTTAGCCTGTCTGCATACGACATGCCTTTTAAACCCAGGATAATTCTGGTTGCTCTTCTTTGCACTCTTTCTAGAGCAGCAATATCCTTTTTGTAACGAGGTGACCAGAACTGAACACAATATTCTAGGTGAGGTCTTACTAATGCATTGTAAAGTGTGTCGTCTGCAAATTTAATGAGTTTGCTTGCTATACCAGAATCTAAATCATTAATGTAGATTAGGAATAGCAGAGAACCTAATACTGATCCCTGTGGTACACCACTGGTTACCTCGCTCCATTTTGAGGTTTCTCCTCTAATCAGTACTTTCTGTTTTCTACATGTTAACTGTCTCCCAGGATATTGTTACCATATAGGTAATACAGGTAATTTAAAGGTAGGTAATTTTCCATTTTGGATCTTATTATAGTTTCCATAAGTTTACATATAATAGAAGTCAGGCTTATTGGTCTGTAGTTACCTGGTTCAGTTTTGTCTCCCTTTTTGTGGATTGGTACAACCCCTGTGTCAAGAGACTGTTGCATGATCTTGGTTAGCGGTTTGTAAATAACTTCTTTCATTTCTTTGAGTACTATTGGGAGGATCTCATCCGGCCCAGGGGATTTGTTTATTTTAAGAGCTCCTAGTCCCTTTAACACTTCTGCCTCTGTTATGCTAAAGTTATTTAAAACTGGATAGGAACAGGTCGACATGTGGGGCATGTTGTCCGTGTCCTCCTTTGTAAAAACCTGTGAAAAGTAATCATTTAATATATTTGCTATTTTTTTTTCTTCGTCTATGATTTTGCCATTTGTGTCTCTTAGACATTTAACCTCCTCTTTGAATGTTCTCTTGCTGTTATAATATTGGAAAAACATTTTGTAATTGGTTTTAGCCCCCTTAGCAATATTGATTGCTATCTCTCTCTTGGCCTTTCTAACTTCCTTTTTGACTTGTGTTTGCAGTTCCAAGTACTCTTTCTGTGTACTTTGTTTTTGGTCCTTTTAAGCGCTCTGCAAAAGTGCCTTTTTTCGCTGAATATTTTTTTAATTGATCTATTAAACCACTTCGGCCATTTTGTTTTAGATTTAGATTTGTCTACTTTTGGGATGTAATTGTTTTGCGCCTCTAGTACTACATTTTAAAAAAACAGCCATCCTTTTTCTGTGTATGTTTTCTCTATTTTACTCAATCTACTTCTGTTAGTCTCTGTTTCATACCTTCATAGTTTGCTTTTCTAAAATTGTAAACCTTAGCTTTAGTCATTATTACTTTGGGGTTTTAAAAAAATACTTCAAATGAGACCATGTTGTGGTCTGAGTTTGCCAATGGCTCTCTGACCTCTGTTTTAGTTATTCTGTCTTCGTTATTTGAAAGACTAAATCAAGGCATGCCTCCCCTCTAGTCGGTGCCTTGACAAATCTACTCGGAGAAAGGATCCTTCAGGCGGTACAGAAGCATTTAAACTAGAAAGGAAGGGGGAAAACAAAAAAAACAGAAGGAGACTACATCAAAACAAGGGCAACAGCTCAGGTAAGACCACTATTAAATGTATTTATCTTAATGCTAGAAGTCTCAGAAACAAAATGTTAGAACTTGAAGCTACTGCACTAACAAGTAACTATGATGTGATAGGTGTTACAGAAACTTGGTTGTCTGAGAGTGATGGAGACGAATATAATATTAGTGGGTACACACTGTATAGGAAAGACAGGCAGGACAGAAGAGGCGGAGGGGTAGCGCTATACATAAGAAATAGCCTTGAAGCCCAGGTGTTAAATCAGGACAAAGAAAACAATGCAGAATCAATATGGGTCAGAATAATGGACACAAATTCAAAGGGGCATAATAATAGGAGCATGCTATAGACCGCCAAATTCAGACGCTGAGCAAAATAATCTGTTGTACAATGACATTGAAAATGCGTGTAGAAAAGGAGAAGCCATACTAATGGGGGATTTCAACTTCCCCTGTATAAAATGGGAAAACCCAATGGGGCACGACGGACGAAATTGAAATGGTGGAAATGACAAATGACTGTTCCTAACGCAATTTGTCAAGGCACCGACTAGAGGGGAGGCATGCCTTGATTTAGTCTTTTCAAATAATGAAGACAGAATAACTAAAACAGAGGTCAGAGAGCCATTGGCAAACTCAGACCACAACATGGTCTCATTTGAAATATTTTTAAAACCCCAAAAGTAATGACTAAAGCTAAGGTTACAATTTTAGAAAAGCAAACTACGAAGGTATGAAACAGAGACTAATAAAAAGTAGATTGAGTAAAATAGAGAAAACATCCACAGAAAAAGGGTGGCTGTTTTTTTTAAAATGTAGTACTAGAGGCACAAAACAATTACATCCCAAAAGTAGACAAATCTAAATCTAAAACAAAATGGCCAAAATGGTTTAATAGATCAATTTAAAAAAATATTCAGCGAAAAAGGCACTTTACAGAGCGTTTAAAGGGACCAAAAAACAAAGCACACAGAAAGAGTACTTGGAACTGCAAACACAAGTCAAAAAGGAAGTTAGAAAGGCCAAGAGAGAGATAGAAATCAATATTGCTAAGGGGGCTAAAACCAATTCCAAAATGTTTTTCCAATATTATAACAGCAAGAGAACATTCAAAGAGGAGGTTAAATGTCTAAGAGACACAAATGGCAAAATCATAGATGAAGAAAAAAATAGCAAATATATTAAATGATTACTTTTCACAGGTTTTTACAAAGGAGGACACGGACAACATGCCCACATGTCGACCTGTTCCTATCCAATTTTAAATAACTTTAGCATAACAGAGACAGAAGTGTTAAAGGGACTAGGAGCTCTTAAAATAAACAAATCCCCTGGGCCAGATGAGATCCTCCCAATAGTACTCAAAGAAATGAAAGAAGTTATTTACAAACCGCTAACCAAGATCATGCAACAGTCTCTTGACACAGGGGTTGTACCAACAGACTGGAAAAAATAGCAAACGTAATACCAATCCACAAAAAGGAGACAAAACCGAACCAGGTAACTACAGACCAATAAGCCTGACTTCTATTATATGTAAACTTATGGAAACTATAATAAGATCCAAAATGGAAAATTACCTATATGGTAACAATATCCTGGGAGACAGCCAACATGGCTTTAGGAAAGGGGAGATCATGTCTAACTAACCTACTTGACTTTTTTGAGGATGCAACATTGAAAATGGATAACTGCAAAGCATACGACATGGTTTATTTAGATTTCCAGAAAGCTTTTGACAAAGTCCAAAAAGATTAATTCTCAAACTGAACGCAGTAGGGATTCAAGGAAATGCATGCACATGGATTAGGAGTGGTTAACATGTAGAAAACAGAAAGTACTGATTAGAGGAGAAACCTCGAAATGGGTGAGGTAACCAGTGGTGTACCACAGGGATCAGTATTAGGTCCTCTGCTATTCCTAATCTACATTAATGATTTAGACTCTGATATAGTAAGCAAACTCGTTAAATTTGCAGACGACACAAAAATAGGAGGAGTGGCAGACACTGTTGAAGCAGCAAGGTCATTCAAAATGATCTAGACAGCATTCAAAATTGGGCAGAGACATGGCAAATGAAATTTAATAGAGAAAAGTGTAAAGTATTGCATGCGGGCAATAAAAATGTGCATTATAAATATCATATGGGAGATAGTGAAATTGAAGAAGGGAACTATGAAAAGACCTAGGGAGTTTATGTTGACTCAGAAATGTCTTCATCTAGACAATGGGGAAGCTATAAAAAAGGCTAACAAGATGCTTGGATATATTGTGAGAAGTGTTGAATTTAAATCAAGGAAGTAATGTTAAAACTCTACAATGCATTAGTAAGACCTCACCTAGAATATTGTGTTCAGTTCTGGTCACCTCGTTTAAAAAGGATATTGCTGCTCTAGAAAGAGTGAGACCAGAATTATCCCGGGTTTAAAAGGCATGTCGTATGCAGACAGGCTAAAAAGAATTGAATCTATTCAGTCTTGAACAAAGAAGACTACGATCGATCTGATTCAAACATTCAAAATCCTAAAAGGTATAGACAATGTCAACCCGGGGACTTCTTTGACTTGAAAAAGAAACAAGGACCAGGGGTCAAAATGGAGATTAGATAAAGGGGCATTCAGAACAGAAAATAGAATTTTTTTACAGAGAATTGTGAGGGTCTGGAACCATCTCCCCAGTAATGTTGTTGAAGCTGACACCCTGGGATCCTTCAAGAAGCTGCTTGATGAGATTCTGGGATCAATAAGTTACTAACAACCAAACGAGCAAGATGGGCTGAATGGCCTCCCTCGTTTGTAAACTTTCTTATGTTCTTATGTTCTTATGTTATGAAGCAGTCATTTGTCATTTCCACCATTTCAATTTTCATCCGTCGTGCTCCCCCACGGGTTCTCCCATTTTATCGGGGAAGTTGAAATCCCCATTAGTATGGCTTCTCCTTTTCTACATTTTGAATGTCATTGTATAACAGATTATTTTGCTCGGCGTCTGAATTTGGCGGTCTATAGCATGCTCCTATTATTATGCCCTTTGAATTTGTGTCCATTATTCTGACCCATATTGATTCTGCATTGTTTTCTTTGTCCTGATTTAACACCTGGGCTTCAAGGCTATTTCTTATGGATAGTGCTACCCCTCCGCCTCTTCTGTCCTGCCTGTCTTTCCTATACAGTGTGTACCCACTAATATTATATTCGTCCTCATCACTCTCAGACAACCAAGTTTCTGTAACACCTATCACATCGTAGTTACTTGTTAGTGCAGTAGTTTCAAGTTCTAACATTTTGTTTCTGAGACTTCTAGCATTAAGTTAAATACATTTAATAGTGGTCTTACCTGAGTTGTTGCCCTTGTTTTGATGTGGTCTCCTTCTGTTTTTTTTTGTTTTCTCTCCCTTCCTTTCTAGTTTAAATGCTTCTGGACCTCCTCAAGGATCCTTTCTCCAGTAGATTGGTTCCCTTTCTGTTTAAGTGCAGTCCGTCCCACCTATATAGATAGTCCTTGTTGTAGAATGTGCTCCAATGTTCAAGAAAGATGAAGCCTTCCTGTGTGCACCACGATTTTAGCCATGCATTTTGATTTTGTATTTCCAGCTGTCCATATGGTCCTTTGCAAGGTGCCGGCAGTATCCCAGAAAATACCACAGTTTTGGTCTTGTCTTTTAATTTCCTTCCTAGCTCTCTGAATTTGTTTTGCAGGGATCTTGGCCTGTATCTTCCAATGTTGGTTGTACCGATGTGGACAACTACTACCAGGTCGTCTCCTGTTCGTTCTAGGAGCCTGTCCACTTTCTCAGTGATGTGCTTGACTGAGGCTCCTGGAAGGCAGCACACCCTTGTAGTAAGGGGGTCCAAACGGCGAACTGAACTTGCTGTGTTTCTCAATATGGAGTCCCCAACAATCATGACCTCCCTTCTTTTTGTTGCCTGGCCAGCACTGTCTATAGGGTCCTGGATGTTGTTCCTTTCGTTCTCTTGATGTTTGTTTTGGTCATCTAAATGTTGAAGTGGCTCAAATTTGTTGGATGTCTGGATTTCTGGTGGTTGTGTTTGACAAAGTTTCTTTTTTTCCCTGCTTCTGCCTATCTGATCCCAGCTGTTTCGACTCTCTTCCATCTACCTGGTGGCTTTCAGTCTGCTAGGGGTGCAGACTTCCATGAATTGTGGGTGTGTCAGCTCCTCAAGCTCCTGTTGTTGTCTCATTTCCTCCAGCTCCATTTCTAACAGACATACTTGTTGAAGCAAGTCCTGGATCGTGCGGCACTTTACACACACTTGGTTGAGCTCTGTTGGGTTTTCTCGGATTTCCCACATCATGCAGTTGTCACAGATTACTGGCTTGAAGACTATTTTTTTTTTGGAAGTTTAGTTTAGCTTCTGCAGCTGTCAACCTGCTTTCAAACTGCTTCTAACTGTGATGTACTTGTCCACTCATACTTCTCCCACGCTGCCGCCTCACACTGTCGCTGTGAACACTGGCTGCCTTTTGTTTGTTTTATGTTTGCTGCTGGCTCCGCCCCTCCCCCGTGTCTCAGAACGGCGCCGAATTTGAATCAGCTGCTCCAAGTTTCAGCTCGTTATCAGAAAAAGACACACAGCTGTTAGACTTTAAGCTGCAGTGTTTTCTGATTAAAGCAATTCAAGATGTAATTTAAAGATGTAATTCCTCCTTACTGCTTCTAACTGTGATGTACATGTCCACTCGTACTTCTCCCACGCTGTTGTGTCACACGCTGTCGCAGTGAAGAGTATTGTGAGTCTTTGTTTGTCTTGTTTATAATTGTTACTTGTGTGTTTATAGACGGCTAACACATTCTGGAGCTGTCGGTAAGGGCCAGCACTGAACCCGGAACAGCACTGCACTATTTGTCAATCTTTAAACTGTATCACCCACCACGAGCACTACAGGACTGGTGACCGTGGTTGTATATTGTGGGAGAGATACTGTGTTTATTGTTTAGGGCTGCAATCCCTGTTACTGTTCTCCGTGTTTTACACATCGCTGTGTATAACCAGAGTTTATTATTTGGTCACCAGACCTGGATTATAACAAAAATAAAACAACTATTTTCCATACCGGATTACAAATCTCTGTCTGTTTAGTCCTACACTGCATCACCTTTGCACCTGTTCATAATCAACAACCACTTTGCCACACGTGGTGTCAGAACACGGGATATGGATCGCAACGCACTAGCGGAGCTGATGGAGGCGCTGGATAGCAGACTGGACACAGAGGAGAGAAGGAGGGAGGAGCGCTACACTGCACTCATTGAAAAGGAAGGGCTGGCACTTTCCACAACACCAGCCCCTATCGCAACACCAGCGATGTCGGCACCGAAGGCTCGGGCGATGAAGACGACAGTGGAGGATGACCCAGAGGCGTACTTGGTGGCGTTTGAGAGGATGGCTACCACCGCGTCATGGCCGCGGGAGCTCTGGGCAAGCCAGCTGGGACCCTGCCTGATCGGGGAGGCTCAGGCAGCCTACCAGGTCATGAGCAACCTCAGTGCTGCCAGTTATGACCTGATCAAGCTGGCCATTCTCTGCCGCCTCAACATTACGGCAGAGACCCACCGGGTACGGTTCAGGGTAGGGATTGGGATACTGTCAGTTCCCGCCCCTCGGAGCAGCTGACCCCTACCTCTCTCTCCTCCAACACCACCCCTACCTTCAGTCCCGGGACCCAGACCTCCGAGACCGCTGAACCCAATGGGCCCCCTTGCCTCCTTTTCATGGAGACTGTGAGGCGTGTGAGTAATAATGGAATGTCCAGACAGTAATTTACGTGCAACCAAATAAAATTTGTTTTATTAATATTATTAGTTACACGATAAAAATAAAAGAAAACGAAAAAGAATGGCGTGAGGGAGGGGATGCTGGAATAATAATAAAAAGAAGGGTTTGGATACTCCTTAGTCCTCTTCACGATATCCCCGGACATAAAAGGGATAAAACAGAAAAGAAAACGTTAATGTGTATTCCACCCCCGTGCTAACAAAACAAAACAAGCCAACGCTTTAGTGTCTCCCTCAGGCCCATTCACCCCGCCTATGCTTTCCAGGACCCACCCCAAACACAGCAGCACGTTCCCTTTAGTATGCAAAGCCCTGCCCCTGTAGTCAGTGGAACACCAATCCCAAACTGACAAGTGTCCTTACAACTCACTTGACTCCAGTGGCCGGAATTTACATACTCGTACTTCCGCCCCTCACCAAGGTGACGCCCCTCATAAAGATGACTTTCGTCATGGTCATGAGACCTTGGTAAGGGAAGTCCCGAGTTGGTTTGGTTCGGGAGGCTGAATTACAGACCGAAACCCCTTTGACTCATCACAGAGACCAAGGTTGGCCCTCAGCTGGGGTAGAGGTGCTGCCCCTGCCCAACGTGTTTTAGGTGCAACCAACAGGGACATCTGGCCAGGTCATGCCCCGTTGCCATGGAGTGTGACGTGGTCTTGTGTAATTGGGCACCTGAGATAGATAACCGTGTGGAAAATGGTCGGGGGGCCTTGTATGATTGATGTGGTTTTAGGCAATGTGAAAACCCACGCATTAGTGGACACAGGGTGTGAGCAAACCTTAATTAGAACAGCTCTCTTGTGTCGTGGCGGCCACAAGGTCAGGTGGCTATCGTATCCATGGAGACACGGCGGCATACCCCACACTAAAAGTATATTTATCGGTAGGACCGATAAAACATCACCTGGTAGTAGGCGTGGCGGAAAGGTTGCCACATCCAGTTATTCTCGGCGAGACTGGCCAAAATTGAAAGAATTAATGCAAATAATGGCAGTCTCAGCCATATGAAGTGATTCGGGCTATAGGGAAGGTGAATTATGAAATTAGACAGCCAGATCGCCGCAATGAACGTGAAATTTAACATATAAATTTACTAAAACCCTGGCAGGCAAGGGAGGTCTTGTTTATAGCCCCAGGCAATATGGAGGATGATTTAGGCCCCTGTCCAGAGAGTCCTAGTACAAAAATCATTTTGATGGGGGAACAGTTGGTTCCAGATCAGCAAGGGGAGATGCGTAAGCTTATTGAGGAGTTCAGCGATGTTTTTTCTGACTGCCTGGCAGGACTAACTTGGTTGAATATGACATTATCTCTCCACCAGGTGTCACTGTGCTGGAGAGACCTTACCAGATCCCAGAAAATCGACGAAGTGGAGTTCGCAAAGAGGTATGGGACATGCTCGAGCTTGGGGTGATTGAACCTTCCAGGAGCGAGTGGTGCAGTCCTATTGTCATAGTGGCTAAGAAAGACGGCACCAACCGCTTCTGTGTGGATTTCAGGAAGGTAAACGCTATTACCAAGTTTGATGCGTACCCTATGCCTCGGGTCAACGAACTTTTAGATAGACTGGGAAAGGCGAGGTTTATCTCCACTTTGAACCTGACAAAGGGATACTGGCAGATCCCCTTAACCCGCAGTTCAGAGAGAAAACCACATTTTCAACACCAGAGGGGCTGTTTCACTTTAAAACCATGCCGTTTGGGCTACATGGTGCGCCCGCTGCCTTTCAGAGACTGATGGACCAGGTTTTACGCCCACATCATGAATATGCAGCAGCGTATATTGATGAAGTGGTCATTTACAGCTCCACCTGGCGAGAGCATTTGGCTAGGATTGCAGCCGTCCTTCAGTCTCTAAGGGTAGCCCGCTGACAGCTAACTTGAAAAAATGCGTTTGCCAAGACAGAGACTCAATACTTGGGATTTTTAATAGGGAATGGAAGAGACCTGTGGTCACCAAAATCCAGGCTTTGGTTGATGCAGCGATCCCCAAAACCAAGACTCAGGTGAGGTCACTACTGGGATTAGCCGGTTATTACCGCCGCTTTATCCAGAGGTATGCCACAGTGGTTAACCCTTTAGTTGACCTCACCAAGAAGAGTGCTCCAAATTTAATTAAATGGTCAGCTGAGTGTCAGGGGGAGTTTGATACTATTAAGAGAGTCATCCTTCACACCGATGCGTCGGATGTGGGTTTGGGTGCTGTCTTGTCTCAAAAGGTAGATGGAGTAGAACACCCGATACTGTATCTCAGCAAAAAGATGCTACCTCGGGAGCGTAACTACTCTGTAGTCGAAAAGGAGTGTTTGGTCATTAAATGGGCTACTCACTCTTTACGATATTACCTGCTGGGACACTCATTTGATCTTGTCACAGACCACGCCCCACTCAAGTGGTTAAGCACAATGAAGGACAGCAATGCCCGGATAACTCGGTGGTATCTGGCATTGCAGTCCTTCATGTACCGCATGGTACACCGTGCAGGGAAAGACCATCAAAATGCGGATAATTTTTCCTGGGAGGGGTGAGTAATGGGAAAGATAGATTCAGCCGAGTGTTCCTTCGGCTCCACTCAGAGCGGTGGGATATGTGACAGAAATATAATGATTTTTGGTTGTAAATCTCCTTCCCGACCTGTCAGGGCGTTAAGCAGCGAAATGGAAAGGCTTTGGATGGGCTGGCCTGACAGTTCATTTCTTGGGACGGGAAGTTGGTTAGTCTGGAAGAAGGCGAGACTCTGTTGTAGGAACGTATTGACCTGGAAGGGAAACGATGTAGCAGCTGCAGACAGTAAAAAGACAGCTGCAGTCGTTTACCAAGGGGTCATCCGTAATGGCATAAAAGGGCCGGAGAATCGTAAATCTTTTCCTTCGCTTGGGTTTCAGAGCATACGAAACTAGAAGGACTGGGAGAGATCCCCTGTGTATTGTGAGCAGTATTCGTGAGTGTTTTGTTTGTTTTTGTCGCTGTTAGTAATTGTTTTTTGTTTTATAAATTCACTAGACGGCTAACACGTCTCCGGAGCTGTCGCCTTGGGCCAGCACTACCCGGAACAACACTGCACTACAGTCACTGTTTAAATTGTTATCACCCACAACCAACACTACTGCACGCACCCGGACTGGTGTATTGTATTGCATTGTGGGACGGATAACGTGTACTATTATTTGCAGGGGGTTTATTGTTTGGTCGCCAGACCGGGAGTTTTTACAAATAAAACAAACCCCTTTTCCAAACCGAATCATAGTTTCCTTTGTGTGATTATTCCTGCACTGCATCACCTCTGCACCTGTTTCTAATCAGCAGCCACTTTGCCACAGGCCTGAATTACATTTCTTCACAGCTAGGAAGACATTAAAGGTTAAAATTAAAGGTTCAACTGGGTAACTACAAGGTGAGCAGTGAGGATGATACTAAGGTTATCAGGGTTACACCACTGAGTTGATTACAGGTTAAGAGGTAGGACTGGGACAGATCTTAAATGTATCTGTACATTACCCACAACCCACACTTATTGTAACTGGCTCCCACAATGCACCAGACCACTTTTCTACAATAAGCCTCCCTCACAATGTGTCACTCAAAAAAAGAACACCAGTTCAGGAGGCCCAGAGCCACCACTGGTCTCTGCAGCTCATGCAGCTGATGAATGCAAAGGACTCAGCATGTTTACATTTTCAATATTTTGCAAGTGTTGTGTCTGGAATTGGTGACCGCACCTTTAATTGTGTCCAGTTGTAATATGGGAATAGCATGCTGCAGCTTGCATGCTCAGTGTTGTCCTGATCTGACAGCACGTAACACAGACAGCTCTTATCATTTACATACCATTTATTTTTCAGTGAAAAAACCGTTTAAATTGCAGTGAGTTTGTTCTGCTATATTTGGATATTAAATACACCGCAGCAAGCACATTGTCATACATTTTCATTAGCACAACATGAGAGCTAAATTTAGTAAATGGCGTTTTTTTGTTTTTGTTTACTGCAATCAAGTAAGCTGCAGTACATAGTGCACTTCCTAATTAGAGTCTCAAGTATTTCTGTGTGTTCTGCTTTCACATTTTTTAAATGGTCAGTTTGAGAAAGTCTGTCACGTACCAGTAAAGGTACACGTACCACAGGTTGAAAACCACTGGTCTAAAAAAATAAAATCAAAACGATTGTCTAACAACTAAATCGCTGGAAAATGCTATGAACAAAAGTTGTAGATCTTTTAAAGTTTAATATTTTATGATATTTGCAATTTTTGTGTAGGACTAACCGTTTTCAAGAAAATCATGATTGAAATTTTCATAGCTGTGTGCATAATACCTGTATTGCCCTGTATCGCCCATTTATGTTTGATGACTTTACCTTGAGTTGAATAAATGTGTTAATTTTACATAGGTAAATAAATAAATATGTTTGAAGACTTCATAATTTTTTTTTTGCAATATGTAATACATAATTAGGCCCTTCCCTCCTATTAGCTTTAAGCCCGCCGCACACAGCCCGACTCAAGCGGTGCCGACTCATCTCATCTGAGTTGTACAGATTTTGCGATCAGTTGTGCTCAGTTTTGGTTTGACGTTACAATTGAGTTTTTCCCGACTGGGTGTCGCACACTGCTAAGACTTAATTACTGACCACAACGATACACTGGTGATTTACTATGCATGTACAGTTAATTAATACTGCCCTGTACACATTTTTGTATAAACTTAGCCCAACAGCGACCCTCACATTATGCCTGGCATCGTATGCTGATTAGACGTCAGAGACAGCGCCGTGAGGCAATCAAAAGAAGCGCTTAGTCTATTAATTTAGATATTGACCATTTACACTGTGCAAACGTTTCAGGCAGCGTTTGGCTTTTTGTATAGTTTGTCTACTACACTTTAGCCTGTTGCAAATAAAATCCAACCTGGTTTTTATTTGACTTTGGCGTTTTTTTCTCAGCGTGTGGATCTAGGGGCTTGTGATTTGTGACCTATTGGAGATCGACGCACTGGTTACTTCTGTTTTAGCACAGTAAGAAAATATAGGCTGCCAGTAGATTGATAATGAACAGGTAAATTGATAATTTACCTTTTGATTAGTTTTTTTTAGGCGTTTACTATTCAAATGTGCACATATCTGGTATTTTTTAATTCAGAACACTCAGATCAATTCAAGACTAATGTATTTTTACCTGTGGAACTAAAGCTGTCAATATTCCGTCATCTTGTATGACAAGTTACATGACAAGCTATGTCTTAAACCTGCTTCACCATTTGTTGACACCCTCATGACTAATCGGTCTCAGTCGGTCTTCGCACACAGACAGACATGTGAATGAAACTGCGTGAAAAAAAAGATTCAACCTGTTCAATCTTCAAATCTGAAGACATCTCGACTGAAATCTGCATAATCTTGGTTTTAAGGGCACGCACACTGCTACGATTCATCCAGACTCTGTACGGCCGATGAGATGAGTCGGGACTGCTTGAGTCGGGCTGTGTGTGACGGGCTTTAGGCCCTTCAAACCTTAATCCAGCCCTGGGAACAGGGTCAGAGTTATGGGTGTTGAGCCCGTTGCTAAGCAAAGGACACTTTGGAGTTCCTTGCGTATTCAAATGGTCCGGGGCATTATTGGATTTCATTTAATTACCCTGACAATGATTCTTAAAGGACGTTGCTGATACAGGATCATCGAAATGTTTTACCAATTTTATGTCTCTGAAATTCTCCGATGACTGTCCTGGAAATCGCTAGATTTGTAGCTAGTTGCTTTTGACAACAAATCTCGCCAAGTCAGCCCTAAAGTCACTAAATTTGGTGAGAAATTCGCTAAATTGGCAACACTGCTTGAAGGCGCAGAAAAATAACTGCAAGATATTCTGACAGTTAGAAACTTAAATGAGGAGGATATCGATGCAGTGGAACTTTGTAATGAGCTTCCAGTATTAGCACCTATTCTAAAACGCAACACAACACCAGTTCCAGGAGTACATAGTCACAAATGATTTTGCTCCAAATGTTCACTTCGCATTTGATTGACTTTGCCAATCACTGTTGCTTCAGGTGAGCGAAGTTTCTCCAAGCTGAAAATAATTAAAAACTATTTACACTCTTGTGGCAAAGTGGTTAAGTGGATACCGGTGCAGGAGTGATGCAGTGCATGATTAAACAGACAGAGAGTTATAATCCAGTTGTAAATTTGTTTTATTGTATCCAGGTCTGGCGACCAAATAATAAAACGGGTTACAGTCCCAAACAATAAACACAAATATCCGCCCCACAATAATACCAACACAGTCACCAGTCCTGGGTGCATGCAGGAGTGCTCATGGTGGGTGATACAAGTTTATTTAGTGACAGTGGTGAAGTGCTGTTCCGGCTTTGTGCTGGCCCTCGGCGACAGCTCCGGAATCGTGTTAGCCATCTAGTAATTCACAAGACAAGACAATTACAGACAAACAAACAAAACACTCATGGTACGTATAAGTCACAGGGTCTCTCATGGTCCTTTCAGCTTTCAAATTACAAACCAAAGCGAAGGAACAGATTGAGTCTCTCCGCCCCCTTTTATGCCGTCACACATGACCCCTTGGTAAAAGAGTGCAGCCACCCCAATCTGCGGCAGCCACGTCGTTTCCCTTCCAGGTCAATGCGTTCTTGCAACTGAGTCTCGCCTTCTTCCAGACTGGTCGACTTCCCTTGAACCCTGGGAAAGAACTGTCAGGCCAGCCCATCCAGGGAACTCTGTTCTCGCTGCTTAGTGCCCTCACAGGTCAGGATGGAGATTTACAACCAAAAATCATTGTATTTCTGTCACAGCTCTTCAATGTCAAAAGAAGGGCTGGTGATGCTCGCTATAATTTCTATCGAGCAGGATATTGCCAAGGAAATTGACTTTCACACAGTACTTCACGACTTCGCTAATGCAAAAGCGAGACAAGTTAGATTTCATTAGATGGAGACTGCACTGCACATGGGAACTGCGAGTTATTTTAATGTTTATACTGTATTTATATTATAATTCTATAATTTATATTGTTTCAGATGTCATACAAATAGCACTTACCAAGAGAGTCACACAGCAAAATCCTACAGTGTTACACTCTGAGAGAGTTAAAATAACAATGATCAGTGTCAAAATAACATTGATCAGGGCTACTGATTTAACACTGGAGGATTTGCTGCACGATTATATGATCACTAACCTACACATTAGATACCACTTTTATAGTACTTAAGGTATGCAATATGGTACTGTACAAATAAGGTGCAATGAAAATACAATGTGTTTGAAGTAACCTGCGTATCCTGTATCAGTTGTTATTGATAATTCTAAGCTCATGCATGGTGGTAGAATCCATTGATCATAGATATTGTCATTGTGATTGTATGTAGTTGTATATAGTTTTGAAAAAAAATCTGGTGTACAATATTCTGTTTATACATTGATATATATATATATATATATATACACACACACAGTCACCTCAAAATTATTGGCACCCTTGATAATTAAATGAGCAAAAAGGCTGTATAAAAAATAAACACGGGTAATTAGCTATATTTTATGCTCAAATATATGGGAAACCATATTATTAATTATTATTTGTTTCTTAGCGACACCCTTATCCAGAGCGACTTACAATTGTTACAAGATATCACATTATTTTTTACATACAATTACCCATTTATACAGTTGGGTTTTACTGGAGCAATCTAGGTAAAGTACCTTGCTCAAGGGTACAGCAGCAGTGTCCCCTACCAGGGATTGAACCCACAACTCTCTGGTCAAGAGTCCAGAGCCCTAACCACTACTCCACACTGCTGTCCATATTCTTTTATTCTAATGCAATTGCAAATTATAATACAAATTCTCAAAAAGATAGGTGTCAGAATTATTGGCACCCCTAAAGATTCTTATAAATAAAATCAAACAAAATTAAATCTGCATTAACATTCTACTTCTTTAAGTTCATCTCAGTCTTAAGGAACTGTATTGTGGCCTTCCATGGCTTCCTGTTTCACTGGGGTATAAAAATGAGGTAACACGCATATGAAATCCATTTGTCATCCATCACCATGGGGAAAGGCAAAGAACTCACAAATGAAAAGAGACAAAAGGTTGTTGACCATCATAAATCAGGCAATGGGTACAAAACAATAGCTAAACAACTAAATATACCACTTACCCCAATTAGGGCAATAATTAAGAAGTTCAAAACCACTGGAACAGTGGTAAACTTGCCTGGTAGAGGACTTCAAGTGTATCTTGCCCCCACACACAGTGAGGCAGATGGTTCGGGAGGCAACGGGAAATCCAAGGGCCACAGTTGGAGAATTACAGAACTTGGTTGCATCTTGGGGTCACCAAGTCTCCAAATCTACAATTAGACGCCACCTTCATGCCAATAGGCTATTTGGAAGGGTTGCCAGAAAAAAAGCCTTTATTGAGAGCAACCAACAAACCTAAGTCCCCAGAGTTTTAAAAACGGCTTTGGCACTTTGATTGGAACTGGGTGCTATGGTCAGATGAGACGAAAATAGAGCTCTTTGGCCACGCACACCAGCGGTGGGTTTGGCGTCGAAAGAAGGATGCGTGAGCAGAAAAGAACCTCATACCTACTGTAAAATATGGTGGTGGATCTTTGATGTTATGGGGCTGTTTTGCTTCCACTGGTCCTGGGGCCCTTGTTAAGGTCAACGGCATCATGAACTCTACCCAATACCAGGACATTTTAGCCAAATACCTGGTTGCCTCTGCCAGGAGGCTGAAACTTGGCCGCAAGTGGATCTTCCAGCAAGACAATGACCCCAAGCACACATCAAAATCCACAAAGAAATGGTTAATGACCACAAAATCAACATTTTTGAACCCCATTGAAAACCTGTGGTTTCAACTGAAGAGGGCAGTCCATAAGCGCAGACCGAAGGATATCAAGGATCTGGAAAGATTCTGTATGGAGGAATGGTCTAAGATCCCTCCCAATGTGTTCTCCAATCTCATTAAACATTATAGAAAAAGACTCAGTGTCGTTATCCTTTCAAGAGGAGGATGCACAAAGTACTGAAATCAAGGGTGCCAATAATTGTGACACTTCATTTTTTTGGAAATAAATTTATAATTTGAGAAATGTGTAATTTTGGTTGATTCCATTGAATCATTAATAAAGTCAAATATATTGGAAAATTACAATACAGCTCAGTACTGGTATTATTTATTTTACAGTCTTTTTTGCTCATCTTTATCAAGGGTGCCAATAATTTTGGAGGTGACTGTATATACATGCAGAATTAAAAAAAAAGAGTGACAAGGGAGGGAGGCAAAGCTTCATTTGCCTAGGGCGGCAGAAACCCTTGCGCTGGCCCTGAATGTGTGTGTGTGCCTCAGCGTGTGTGTCTGCCTATCTGTCAGTGTGTTTACAACATTAAAAAAAGCTTTAATTAGGTGTCTGTTTAAAAGGAGTGAGCTGGGGACTTAACAAGATTCACTTCAGGGAGAAACACAGACAGAACACACACTGAGATCTGTATCACAAGGAATTACAAGCATGCCTCGGAGTCACACTGAACACTATTTTTTGTCTGTCTGTGTGTGTGTCTATCTGTCTGTCTGTCTGCAGTGTTAATACAAACTAAACTCTGGAAAAATGTAATAAACTAACCCAAACACCAAGAAGAAGGATTTATATTGTAGTGTCAAACTGAACCGGATTGGGAGTTCTACACTATTTGCATGTCTAGTTTGCCTCTGGGGTCTAGTGTTTTGCAAACCAAATCAGAAGCTACAGACATCCTCTCTCACCTCCTCTCTCTCTCCTGTCTCTCCTGTCTCCCCTCCCCTCCCCCCTCTGGCACATTCCTGTCTCAAACATATTGCGTGTTAGAACAAGTTAGAACAGAGAAGAGGAGCAGAGAGAGAATTAAATGTGTTAATCAGACTTTACAGAATGTTTTTAGAGAGGGGAGGGGGGAGAGAGATGGAGAGAAAGAGTAGTAAGAAATACACATTATATTTGCTGTAATGCTTTGTTAAATTTTAAAAAGGGAGAGAGAGTCCTTATAAAAGTGACCCACAGTGAAAGCACAGCAAAGTGTAATAAAGAACAGTGAAAGCATGGTAAAGCATAGGGAAGCATTATAAAGCACAGAGAGGTCTGGTAAAACTATTAAAAACAATGGTACACTAATGCATAGTATAACAATGGGAAAAGCATGGGGGAACTTTACAGTGCAAATTTACTGTGGTGAACATTTATAAGGGGGAGAGAGAAGAGAATTCACTTTGATTTAATGTTTTTATGAGTGGGAGGGAGAGAGAGGGAGGAGGGAGAGAGACTCAGGTAGAGAGGGAGGGGCCAGGGAGGCAGATAGGTAAAGAGGAAATGGGGGAATGTTAGACAGAGAGACGAGCACAAACAGCTCTGAGCAGCAGAGTGTATGAGAGACAGGGAGGGAGGACAAGGAGAAAGAAGGAGAAAGAAGAGAAAGAGAGGCAGATAGAGTTAGATAAATGCTGCAAATACTGGATTCTTAAAATGCAATTCAAGTTCATAGAGAGATAGAGAGACAGGGGATAGAAGAAAAGGAGGATAAAGAAGGAAATCAAGAAAGAAAGAAGGAGAGAGCTGGGATTGGAGGAGTGCTGAAGAATGCTGGTTAAAGAGTACAGAATCTGCATGCCTCTCACTGTGGAAGAGGTAAGAGAATCAGTGTGTGAGTGTGAGTGTGTCTCAGTGTGTCTCAGGACAGAGGCACACTGTGTATCTCTCCCTCACTCCCTCTCTACCCCTCCCCCCTCCCTCTCCCTCTCTTCTGTTTGAATCTTGAAGACAGTAGTTAATTATTTATATGCTTTAGTTAAAGATGAATTTTTCAATAACCCGCTTTCCTTCAAAAAGCAAAAGTCTGTGTTTTTATTACAGTAGAAATTTTACAGGGCTTTTTATATGAATCTATTTAGAACATAACAATCAATCAGGGAGGGTTTGAGTGGAGTCTTAATCATTTCTAAAGGAATTGGCAAACCCTATAGCTGATGGTTTAAGCACAGAAATCAGGACCAGAGGACATGAACTTAGGAGACAGGGAAAGAGACACTTCTTGACACAGAGAGTGGTGAGGATGTAGAATAGTTACCAAGGACTGCCGAGCCACGCTGTCAATGCTGAATCACTGGGATCTTTGAAGACCCACCTTGACAAAGATCAGTCAGCTATGAGGAACTTCTTCCAGTTCAGATTCACTTTGTATCATTTTCTGTTTCACTCGTCACATCCTGGGGACTTTTTAAAAAGTTTAAAGCAACTCTGGCCTCAATAGAGCTCTCAGAATCATGTCTGAACTACATCAGGTACACCAGAGTGGAACCATTATTAACATGCCCCCTGCAACACTGCCCCCTAGTGGATGGGAGACATACATCAGTTAGAAATATATACAGCAATCTTGTACCATTATTAACCTGACCCCTTGAAAGACAGAGGGGCGAGAGAAGAGAGAGTAGAGCGAAGAGAGACACTATGTTCTTGTTAAAGTCGATTTGAATGCAATTTGAAATAAAAAAGCAGAGGCAAGATGACAGAGGAGAGGAGAGATAGAGTGAGGAGAAGGGAGAGAGGAGATGAGAGGAGAGAGAAAGAGAAAGGAGAGATTAGTTTGGATAGTTTTTTTTGGAACCTGTTCCTCCTGTTTAATGACAAGCTCACAAACCACACCTCAACCAAACCAAACAAACTATGACCCCATTCATACTTGCGATTTTTCTCATATGTGAGTGCTCCAGAAACAAAAAGGGAGTCCAGGGTTGGCCCAGATTTAGGCCACCGTTTCGATGTGGCCCAGGTCTGCAATCCGGGACCAGAGCCGGCCTTTACATAAATATGAACGCAAAGCAGAATTAGGGCCGCTTTTTAGTATCAAATTACCAATTTGATTACGTAGTTCAGTAGTAGGGATCATAGGTAAGGTGACATGATGTCCTGTTTTGGACAGGACAGTCCCACTTTTGGAAAGCTGGTCCCAGTGTCCCCAGAACCTTTCTAAGAAACGTATGTTAGTGAATAATACAGAATAATTTATGAACTACAGTGCTCCCTCGCAATAAGGCTCTTGGTTATAACGTGCCTCGGATATAACGCTCCTACAGCATGTCCCCCAATTCCCTATACTAGTAATTCATGCAATATTTATACAGTAAATATATTACCAGTGTTGTTCAAACTATAAACAACTTCTCAGTCTAACTTGCGTTTCTATCTCTCCCTTTTGATACAGTATAAAACATCAGAACATAAGAAAGTTTACAAACGAGAGGAGGCCATTCAGCCCATCTTGCTCGTTTGGTTGTTAGTAGCTTATTGATCCCAGAATCTCATCAAGCAGCTTCTTGAAGGATCCCAGGGTGTCAGCTTCAACAACATTACTGGGGAGTTGGTTCCAGACCCTCACAATTCTCTGTGTAAAAAAGTGCCTCCTATTTTCTGTTCTGAATGCCCCTTTATCTAATCTCCATTTATGACCCCTGGTCCCTGTTTCTTTTTTCAAGTCAAAGAAGTCCCCCGGGTTGACATTGTCTATACCTTTTAGGATTTTGAATGTTTGAATCAGATCGCCACGTAGTCTTCTTTCTTCAAGACTGAATAGATTCAATACTTTTAGCCTGTCTGCATACGACATCCCTTTTAAACCCGGGATAATTCTGGTTGCTCTTCTTTGCACTCTTTCTAGAGCAGCAATATCCTTTTTGTAACAACGTGACCAGAACTGAACACAATATTCTAGGTGAGGTCTTACTAATGCATTGTAGAGTTTTAACATTACTTCCCTTGATTTAAATTCAACACTTCTCACAATATATCCGAGCATCTTGTTGGTCTTTTTTATAGCTTCCTCACATTGCCTAGATGAAGACATTTCTGAGTCAATATAAACTCCTAGGTCTTTTTCATAGTTCCCTTCTTCAATTTCAGTATCTCCCATATGATATTTATAATGCACATTTTTATTGCCCGCATGCAATACTTTACACTTTTCTCTATTAAATGTAATTTGCCATGTGTCTGCCCAGTTCTGAATGCTGTCTAGATCATTTTGAATGACCTTTGCTGCTTCAACAGTGTTTGCCACTCCTCCTATTTTTGTGTTGTCTGCAAATTTAACGAGTTTGCTTACTATACCAGAATCTAAATCATTAATGTAGATTAGGAATAGCAGAGGACCTAATACTGATCCCTGTGGTACACCACTGGTTACCTCACTCCATTTCGAGGTTTCTCCTCTAATCAGTACTTTCTGTTTTCTACCTGTTAACCACTCCCTAATCCATGTGCATGCATTTCCTTGAATCCCTACTGCGTTCAGTTTGAGAATTAATCTTTTATGCGGGACTTTGTCAAAAGCTGTCTGGAAATCTAAATAGACCATGTCGTATGCTTTGCATTATCGATGATGCATCCTCAAAAAAAAATTAAGCAGGTTAGTTAGACACTATCTCACTTTCCTAAAACCATACTGACTGTCTCAAGGATATTGTTACCATATAGGTAATTTTCCATAGTTTCCATAAGTTTGCATATAATAGAAGTCTGGCTTCTTGGTCTGCAGTTACCTGGTTCGGTTTGTAAATAACTTCTTTCATTTCTTTGAGTACTGTTGGGAGGATCTCATCCGGCAAGGGGATTTAATTATTTTAAGAGCTCCTAGTCCTTTTAACACTTCTGCCTCTGTTATGCTAAAGTTATTTAAAAAAAGTAATCATTTAATATATTTGCTATTTTTTTTTCTTCATCTATGATTTTGCCATTTGTGTCTCTTAGACATTTAACCTCCTCTTTGAATGTTCTCTTGCTGTTATAATATTGGAAAAACATTTTGGAATTGGTTTTAGCCCCCCCCTTAGCAATATTGATTTCTATCTCTCTCTTGGCCTTTCTAACTTCCTTTTTGACTTGTGTTTGCAGTTCCAGAAGACGCTTTCTCATGCTCATTGACATGGAATAGGCAGGGCATTTCATCATGTAACTAACAGGCTTTCAACAGGCTCCTTTCCATTTTAAGAGATGCCCGTCCACTTACAGCATGTTAAAGGAGGGATTTGAAAATACTATTCAGAGAAACTTAAAGGGTTTGCCTACATGGATTACAATTCACCAGGCTTAATAACTACTTCAGAAGGAAATTGCTGTTTCTGCAATCAGGGCAGCTTCTAAACACAACTCAGAAAAGCTGATTCGTGGGCTTCATTTATCGCACACAGTCAAAAGATAGGATATTTAACACCTTTCATTACCTTTAATAGAAAAAGTTTAATAGTAGAAAGTGGCTGAAAAACATTCCTAGTATCTATGAATCAGGGCACACTAATGATCCAAGCGGAAACTGCAATAGAGAAAAATATACAGAACAAATACCATGTCATATTAAATGGTAAGAAATTAAAAATGTTGAAAAAAACAGATTCTATTAAGTAACCATTTAATAAATATAAATATTAAGTATATATAATGTTTTCATATAGGAAGGGCCTGGTTTGTAGATTGGGCACTGGAGGATAGCATGGAGATGGAGATAGAGTTAGAGTTAGAGATAGGGTTAGAGTTAGAGTTAGAGTTAGAGATAGGGTTAGAGATAGAGCAAGATGGAAAGTGGAAATCAAAGTGAGAAGATGCAGTTTCTTAGGCAGAAAAGGGACTAGATTTGCAGCAGTAATCAGCAATAAAATAGAATCTTGGGATTTGATATTATTGAATTGCTACTGTGTAATGTAATAACTATACTTGCTGTGTAGAAATGAAATTACAGACAATAAGATCATTTATTCACAAAACAGTTTTTGAAAGTAAAAGATTCCACTCTGAATATCACCATGAGTCTCTGCATTCACTTTCAATATGATATTAGATCAAACATTGTCAAAGTGAAAATAAAAACCCTAGAGCTTCCGCGTAGCTTTGAAGTTGGAAGTTATTCATAATGTTTCCATACTGTCCCAGTTTAAGGACTTAAAAATCTGGTCACCTGAATCATAGTAATCAGTTTGCTGTGGAATAACAAGGAAAAACGCTGACTATGACAGCACAGAAAAACGCGGATTGTTTTACATTTTGGGAGGGGCAAAAAACAAGCAAGACTCTTTTGTTTGTTTGATAATAACCAAATCAATACACGTGCCTTATATAAACATTAACACAGGCAACTGTGCTTTAAATTTACAAAAACATACCTGTCTAATAAAACTGCTTCCGGTCTTCAAGTTCAGTGTTGAATGAGGCCATCGAGGTGTGTTCAATTTATGAAAAAGAAATAAATAAATAAAACACATGAAGGTCAGCTTTATGATAAAACATTTTTTTTATTTTATAACATGATGCTTTCATTTAATAGCATAATATATAATCCGTGTATAGTTTCTAATCATTTACTGTATTATTAGCACAATAGAAAGAAAGAAACGCTGATGTACGGGTAAGTAAGCTGGGCTGAGTTGAGTGGGGGACGGAGGGGGGTGGTGCTGGGACGCCAGAATCACCGTCGAGCCCTCTTGAGGTGTCGTGGGCTAGTCGACGAAACACAGAGGATGGAAGGTGCCCACTTGAAGACCCCAGAGATGTACCCTATTTAGCTCAATCCAGACTGTTGTCATGCGGATGTACCGGGGAGACCGCACTGTGGTTGATCCCCGGAGCCAGCATCGCAGTCGTTGTGTGTGCTGATGCGCTAGGGAGGCAATAAGCTGATCCCTGGAGCCAGCATTACACTTCAGCCATTAACACCAGACAGAAGGATATCTACATCATCAGATGGAAGGAAACACAAATGGATGGAGACACAGATGGATCACATTAGTTT
The DNA here is from genome assembly GCA_036884735.1 of Huso huso. Taxonomy (NCBI): domain Eukaryota; kingdom Metazoa; phylum Chordata; class Actinopteri; order Acipenseriformes; family Acipenseridae; genus Huso; species Huso huso. The sequence goes on along the minus strand of CM072704.1, from coordinate 7,079,040 downwards.
ACTGTAAAGCTACGTCTTAGTTGGTGCTTATCTTGGCGAGAGCCGAGTTCAAATCAGCATGAAGTTTTAACATCACTCTTGTGTAATGGAAATCATGAAGATCTGGATACGTCCAGTGACTGCTGTGAATAGTGCAGCTGGCAACAAGGGAAAGACCTTGTGACAGCCTGGAGAGACAGCTGACAGGAGGAAAGAGACCCATTGGGGCTGGCAAGGGTTAGCTACCCTTGTCGGCAGTATCCAGCTCTGTGTTTACAGGATGCTGGAGACACCCTCCCAAGGCTTCTAAGAAATTAAAGAGAAAAATACCCCTAGAGTCTGCGAGAGCGGGGGCGGAAGATGACTCAAAGTTGGACAATACGGTTAATGACTGAGTATGGAGAGTACTTCACAAAAGACGAGTTCAAGATCTGCAGTTAGCAAAGACATGGAACTCCAGGTTTGTGTCTGCGGCTGGAGCAAGGCGACAACGGTCAGGGGTTTGAAGATTCATCAAGGGAGAATGAAATGCTTGAGGGAGAAGGGACAAGGGCCTCGCATTGATCAGTACTTCTTACGAAGTTAGTCAAGTCAGTCGAATGAAATCCAGCGACAGGAAGCAAACCACAGTTCGCTGGATATCAGTACCCCTGTCATAAACATAAGGAGGACTTGCATGGACACAGTTAGTGATGAACCTAATGATCCTTGTGAACCCGGTCAGACAAACCAGCATAAGAGAGACAAGAACCTCAACGGGCACAAGCCTGGAGTTAAATGGCCAAGAGCTTGTGAGAAAACTGCATAGGACACAGTAAACACAGATCTCTGCTTTGCATTGGAAAGATTAAGTGGAACAGTTGAAAAGAAGCTGGATAAATTTGGGGACATCATCTACGATATGGAAGTGAGAGGTTTGGAGTTGAAAAAAAAAGGAAGGAAAAAGTACAAACTATTCCTGGAAAGTCTAGACGGCAGCAAGAGATTGAACGCTTAGTTAGAGAAAGGAGACAGCTGAGGAAGCAATGGAGAAGAGCAGAACAAAGTCAGAAGGAGGGACTCAATCTCTTACAAAGGGTCATAAAAGATAAGCTTGCAAGCTTGCAGCGCCTATGGAAACGCTACAAAAAGAAGGAGTGTGCGAGAGCTAACTTTTATAAAGACCCATTCAAATTTGTAAAGAAGTTATTCACTATTGTGAAGAATGGCACATTAAAAGCATCTAAGGTTGACCTGGAGAGCTATTTGGAGGAAACACATACAGATTCAAAAAGGCAGGAGCCTATGTCAATTCCGTCAGATTACCTATCAATCCACCAGAATACCAAATGGAGGACTGTGCACCTAAGTGGAAAGAAGTAGAGCAAGCTGTGAAAAAAGCAAGGGCTTCATCATCTCCAGGGCCTAACGGAGTTCCATACAGAGGCACAAAACAATTACATCCCAAAAGTAGACAAATCTAAATCTAAACAAAATGGCCAAAATGGTTTAATAGATAAATTAAAAAAAAATATTCAGCAAAAAAGGCACTTTACAGAGCATTTAAAAGGGACCAAAAACAAAGTACTCAGAAAGAATACTTGGAACTGCAAACGCGTCAAAAAGGAAGTTAGAAAGGCCAAGTGAAAGATAGAAATGAACATTGCTAAGGGGGCTAAAACCAATTCCAAAATGTTTTTCCAATATTATAACAGCAAGAGAACATTCTAAGAGGAGGTTAAATGTCTAAAAGATACAAATGGCAAAATAGTAGATGAAGAAAAAAAATAGCAAATATATTAAATGATTACTTTTCACAAGTTTTTACAAAGGAGGATACGGACAACATGCCCCACATGTCGACCTGTTCCTATCCAATTTTAAATAACTTTAGCATAACAGAGGCAGAAGTGTTAAAGGGACTAGGAGCTCTTAAAATAAGCTCTTAAAATTCTGGTATAGTAAGCAAACTTGTTAAATTTGCAGATGACACAAAAATAGGAGGAGTGGCAAAAACTTTTGCAGCAGCAAAGGTCATTCAAAATGATCTAGACAGCATTCAGAACTGGGCAGACACATGGCAAATGACATTTAATAGAAAAAAGTGTAAAGTATTGCATGCAAGCAATAAAAATGTGCATTATAAATATCATATGGGAGATACTGAAATTGAAGAAGGAATCTATGAAAAAGACCTAGGAGTTTATGTTGACTCAGAAATGACTTACTATACCAGAATCTAAATCATTAATGTAGATTAGGAATAGCAGATGACCTAAAACTGATCCCTGTGGTACACCACTGGTTACCTCACTCCATTTTGAGGTTTCTCCTCTAATCAGTACTTTCTGTTTTCTACATGTTAACCACTCCCTAATCCATGTGCATGCATTTCCTTGAATCCCTACTGCATTCAGTTTGAGAATTAATCTTTTATGCGGGACTTTGTCAAAAGCTTCCTGGAAATCTAAATAAACCATGTCGTATGCTTTGCAATTATCCATTTTCAATGTTGCATCCTCAAAAAAAAGTCAAGTAGGTTAGTCAGACACGATCTCCCTTTCCTAAAACCATGCTGACTGTCTCCCAGGATACTGTTACCATATAGGTAATTTTCCATTTTGGATCTTATTATAGTTTCCATAAGTTTACATGCCCCTCTCTATCTCTTCTCTCCTAAAATAATAAGTGCCACAAGAATCAGAATAAAAACCCATCTCCCAGCATGCATCAGCACTAGTAGTAACTGTGTGGGATGCTGGGAGCTGTAGTTCTTTATACAGGTACCGGATGGAGCTGACGTCTCTCTTTCTCTGTCTGTCTCTCAGTACAGGATAGGCCAGCTCTATATGATCAGTAAACACAGTCTGGAACAGAGCTCAGCAGGGGAGGGGGTCGAGGTGACAGTAAACGAGCCCTGCGAGGACCCCAAACATGGGAGAGGCCAATATACTGAGAAGAGAATCTACCTGAACAGGTAAGAGGGAGAGGAGAAGGGGGAGGAGAGGATAGAGGGGAAGGGAGAGGATAGAGGGGAAGGGAGAGAGAGAGGGGGAGGGAGAGGAGAGAGGGGGAGGGAGAGAGAAGAGGGTGTTTATTTTTCTTTGTTTTTTGTCAGTAAACTCCCTGGCTGGGCTAAAACATTTGTGCCCAAAATCTTCTACATCACAGAGAGAGCCTGGAACTACTATCCATTCACCATCACAGGTAGAGCTGACTGCCTGTCTGTCTGTCTATCTGTCTGCCTGCCTGCCTGCCTGCCTGTCTGCCTGCCTGTCTGTCTGTCTGCCTGCCTGTCTGCATCTGTCTGCCTGCCTGCCTGCCTGCCTGTCTGTCTGCCTGTCTATCTGTCTGCCTGCCTGTCTGTCTGTCTGCCTGTCTATCTGTCTGCCTGCCTGCCTGCCTGCCTGCCTGTCTGTCTGCCTGTCTATCTGCCTGCCTGTCTGCCTGTCTATCTGTCTGCCTGTCTGCCTGCCTGTCTGTCTGTCTGCCTGTCTATCTGTCTGCCTGCCTGCCTGTCTCTGTCTGTCTGCCTGTCTGTCTGTCTGCCTGTCTATCTGTCTGCCTGCCTGTCTGCCTGTCTGCCTGCCTGCCTGTCTCTGTCTGTCTTGCTCAGTGTGAAATGTATTTTAATGTATTGTAATGAGTATCCGCTTTGTTCTAATATTTTGTTTTATTTTTTATTTTGCACCTTCCTTTGACTCAACCTCTAACTCCTAACCGACAGAATATACTGTGAGTATACTGTAGTGTGACACAGACCACACGCTGTGTCTGTCTGTCTGTCTGTCTGCCTATTTTCTGTCTGTGTTTATTTCTTCTCATTCTTCTCATTATTTCATTCTCTGTCAGTCTCTCCCCATCTTTCTGTCTCTGTCTGCCATTTGTATTCTGTATCTCTCCCTCATCTCCCTTCCTCTCCCTCATCTCTCCCTTCCTCTCCCCCATTCTCCCTCATCTCCTCTCCCTCCCGCTCCCCCATTCTCCCTCATCTCTCCCTCCCTCTCCCCCATTCTCCCTCATCTCCCCCTCCACCCCATCTCTCCCTCTCTTCCCCCTCTCCTCTCCTCCTCTCTCTCCCCTCACTCTACACCCCCCTCTCTCCTTCTCTCTCCTCTCTTCCCCTCTCCCCCTCTCTCCCCACCTCTCTCTCAGGTGTTTTATTATCTCTCTGTCTCTTCCAGTGCTCTTTCCTGCCGAAGCTTCAGATCAGAATTGAGACCAAATTTGAGAACAACAGAGGAGACAATAACCAGGTGAGTCCCGTACAGCAGTCTTGTATCATTATGAACCCCTCCCATCCCCGGCAAGGGGGCAGAGTGTTGCAGGGGCTCAGGTTAATAACGGTACAACACTGCTGGATTCAGGTCTATATATATTCCTTCCTGCTGTATTTCTTCCTTCCACTTAGGGGCAGTGTTGCAGGGGGTCAGGTTAATGGTACAACACTGCTGGATTCAGGTCTACATACAGTCAACCTCGGTTAACTCGACTGGTGGATAACTCGACACCTTCACTTAATTCGACAGTCTTGGTCCTGAATTCTCTCCATATAAATTATAGGCATCCTGCCTCTTTTAATTTTTAATTCGACACCACTCTTTACTCATAACTCAACACTTATTACCAGTACTGAAGGGATAAAAACTATTAAAAAGTTGTTTCCCGTGACCGATCTACTCTACAGCATTAACTAAGTTATTTTTATATGTTTTACATATTTTATTATAAGTAACTTATTACAATTAACATAAAATACTGTACAAGAAAAATAAACCAACTTGAAATGTGTTATGCACTCAATGCAATGGTAATCATGATAAATAATGGTATTATAAATCATGGTATGATAATCATAATATCATGAATCAAGATATGGCAAACTATAGATAAATCTCAGTGTGAGATCATGGGATACTATACAATGATACTGAATTCTGTTAAATAGTGCTATTGAATGATGAGTTGTTAAAAGGAAAATGAATTATATTTCAAATGAGATTTAACAGTATTGTATTTATAATAGTCATTCTTGACAATCTGTTTGCATTGCTCTTCCTCTGAATTGGACAGCAACAGCTGATCCAGACCCAGCATGATGGCAATAAGTTGCTGCTGGTTAAGTTTAATTCAAGTTAATCAAGTTGTAAAGTTGCAAATACATATGATGTCACAACCTGCAGAAGAACATAGTTGTCATGCTATTGAAAACCTAAAAGCATAGCTCTGTTACATAATACAAGATTGCTGCATTTGTGGTTTGTGATATGAAATGTGATTTGCCTATAATCAGTGCTGCCATCTCAGCAGGAAGGGCTTCTTTTTTCACACTGCCACTTACTGCATGGCAAGCAAGGTATTCACCCGAATACATGCCATGCAGTACATCATTGACCAGCTTTCGAGCTGTACTCCCCCTAGCCCTCTGCAGCACATGTTTTGGTATAACCTGTGTAAAAGTCAGAACATATTTAATAAAAGAACACTATATTATTAAAAAAATAATAATAATTGAAATTAAGACTTAATTAAGATTATTTTTAAAGCACATTATCACATCTACCTGAAAACAACCTGGCTCCTCATTATGAACAATATTACTAATATAAAGAAAGTCGCTAACAGCATTGCGCTTGTTTAGTGCATTTCACAACTTCCTTTTGCAACTAGTTTGCAGACTATTGCCACAACACTTTAGTACATCTGCCCCTAAATGTCTTTTGGTTTAGTGCCACCTGGTTTACTCCAAGATGGGAGTATACTTGCCTCTACTGGCTCCATATCCTCCTCCTGGTCTTCCCGATCTTCCTGACAATCCATTAGCCTCCTCGAAAGCTTGACCTTTCTGAACCTTTTTTTTTGCAGAGATAATATTGAATTATTTACCAATATAATTCATGTCATTTACTTGCACATTTTACTGTCTCATACCAAACATGACCATTTTTGAAGTGATGGGCTCGTATCAATGTAGTGATGTTTTTAAATGATTACCTCCAACTTTCAATGCTTTTACACTACTTTTTTGTAGCATTTCTTCATCCATCCTTCCTTGAAAACTGGCCATCTGACAAGCACCTGTGAATTATATTCATATTAGTTAAACATATTATTACGTAAAAAAAATATATATATATGATTTAGATACTGTATCAGTGAGAGCCATCCATTGAATGACTTTAAAATATTAATGTCATTTGTATATACTGCTAGAACTGGTATAGTCACATCAGATTACTTTTACCAATTCTGTTTACCATCCACAATTTTAATAAATGAAAAATCTTTGTAGTGTGAGAAACACAGGGGCAACCAAGTTCCATAGCTGGGCATGCGATTCCTGCAGAATATTTTCAGAAGATCTTTTTTTGTCCACAAAACAAGAATGTGTCAACCAAAAGAAAATGATAATAATTTTGGCCAATGAAAATTTGCGATTCTGGCTGGTAATCCCGCCCTACATAAGACATCAATTTGACCAATTAAAAACCGCAAGTGTAGTCTGTGCAGCAATCAGAGAGGGTCTGAATATGAATTAAACTCACACTGTGTTCAAATTTTAAGATTGTCAGTATTAGGTACTGTATAGTCTTGTCTGCTGGAAGCGGGCTGTTCTGCATGATCTTCCCGTGTAAGAACAAACTCTTGAATTTTATTAATATGTATTCATAGAAACAGTGTATTATTTGGGGCATCGAATTGTGTCTTGGGTTACTACAAAACCCTGTTAGATGCATTTGAGATGCATCAATTTTATAACAGTGTAGTTTCCCACATTTACCAATTTCTGACAACAGTGCTACTCAGATGGTACGACTTATTTCACATTTATTTCACATTAAATCTATGAACCTGATGAAGAACCTGATGAAGACACAGTAGTGTCGAAATGCATAGTTTGTTTTTATAATCATGTTTTTAAATTAATAAAGATATTGTTTGAAGAAAATAAATGGCAGGAGTTAAGGTGTTTTGGTAAGACATCTAAACTGAAAGTTTGGCTGAAAAAGTTTTGAACTTTTGCATTGTCATAGAGACTCTACCTTCATTATATATATATATTATATATATATATATATATATATATATATATATATATATATATATATATATATATATATATATATATATAGTGACAAACCAAGGGGCTGAGTGGTAAATGGCAGGTATGTGAGGGCAGAACAGCTAACGCTCTGCCCTCTCACTGGATTGCGACCAGAGGGAGGACTACAATTCGCAAAATGGCCGCCCCAAAAAGACTACATGCCCCAACAGCTAGAACAATGTGCCGAGGTGTGGCAGCCTAGAATATTGTGTTCAGTTCTGGTCACCTCGTTACAAAAAGGATATTGCTGCTCTAGAAAGAGTGCAAAGAAGAGCAAAATTCTGGGATTAATAAGCTACTAGCAACCAAACGAGCAAGATGGGCCGAATGGCCTCCTCTCATTTGTAAACTTTCTTATGTTCTTATAACAGTCATGGGGTGTGACCGGCCAATATAAAAAGGGTCAACACAGATCAGGAAGGGAGGAGAGAGAGGAGTAGAAGGTGGTGAGGCGTTGGGGAGTGTGCTATTACTGTTTGTGGATTTTGAATTGATTTACTGTGTATGACCTGGACCGACTTTAGAACCCTACTGGCTGTGAACTTGATTTGTACGGAGAGCCAGACTTGTGAACTGATATGAGCCGTGTGTCCAACACGGCACAAGGTAATAAATATACAAGCACTGTCTTGTTGAAAATAACTTTATTTGTGACTGCACCTTCTTATGTGTGTCTCCCATACCGATTTGTGTACAAGTTCGCTTACCAAGCAAGAGCTTTGTCACAATATATATATATATATATACACACACAGACGTGCTCAACTTTGTTGGTACCCCTCCACAAAAAACGAACAATGCACAATTTTCTCTGAAATAACTTGAAACTGTCAAAAGTAATTGGCATCCACCATTGTTTATTCCATATTTAATAGAAATCAGACTTTGCTTTTGATTTTTTATTCAACATAATATTGTAAATAATAAAACAAATGAAAATGGCATGGACAAAAATGATGGGACCGCTAACCTAATATTTTGTTGCACAACCTATAGAGGCAGTCACTGCAATCAAACGTTTTCTGTAGCTCTCAATGAGACTTCTGCACCTGTTAACAGGTAGTTTGGCCCACTCTTCCTGAGCAAACTGCTTCAGCTGTCTCAGGTTTGATGGGTGCCTTCTCCAGACTGCAAGTTTCAGCTCTTTCCATAGATGTTCGATAGGATTCGGATCAGGACTCATAGAAGGCCACTTCAAAATAGTCCAATGTTTTGTTCTTATCCATTCTTGGGTGCTTTTAGCTGTGTGTTTTGGGTCATTATCCTGTTGGAGGACCCATGACCTGCGACTGAGACAGAGCTTTCTGACACTGGGCAGTACGTTTCGCTCCAGAATGCCTTAATAGTCTTGAGATTTCATTGTGCCCTGCACAGCTTCAAGGCACCCTGTGCCAGGCGCAGCAAAGCAGCCCCAAAACATAACCGAGCCTCCTCCATGTTTCACTGTAGGTATGGTGTTCTTTTCTTTGAAAGCTTCATTTTTTCGTCTGTGAACATAGAGCTGATGTGACTTGCCAAAAAGCTCCAGTTTTGACTCATCTGTCCAAAGGACATTCTCCCAGAAGGATTGTGGCTTGTCAATATGCATTTTAGCAAATTCCAGTCTGGCTTTTTTTTTATGTTTTTCTGTCAAAAGTGGAGTCCTCCTGGGTCTTCTTCCATGGAGCCCACTTTCGCTCAAAAAAGCGACGGATGGTGCGATCAGAAACTGACGTACCTTCACCTTGGAGTTCAGCTTGTATCTCTTTGGCAGTTATACTTGGTTCTTTTCTACCATTCGGACTATCCTTCTGTTCAATCTGGGGTCGATTTTTTCCTTGCGGCCGCGCCCAGGAGGTTGGCTACAGTTCCATGGACCTTAAACTTCTTAATAATATTTGCAACTGTTGTCACAGGAACATCGAGCTGCTTGGAGATGGTCTTGTAGCCTTTACCTTTACCATGCTTGTCTATTATTTTCTTTCTGATCTCCTCAGACAACTCTCTCCTTTGCTTTCTCTGGTCCATGTTCAGTGTGGTGCACACAATGATACCAAACAGCACAGTGACTACTTTTCTCCATTTAAATAGGCTGAATGACTGATTACAAGATTGGAGACATGTGTGATATTAATTAAAGAAGCTAATTAGTTTGAAATATCACTATAATCCAATTATTTATTATCTTTTCAAAGGGGTACCAACAAATGTGTCCAGGCCATTTTAGAATATCTTTGTAGAATATGCAATAATTCATCTCTTTTCACAGCTTCTTTGCTTTATTCTATGACATACCAAAGGCATGCAAGTATACATGATAAAATTTAAACTAGAAAGGAAGGGGGGAAGAAAACAAAAAAACAGAAGGGAGACTACATCAAAACAAGGGCAACAACTCAGGTAAGACCACTATTAAATGTATTTATCTTAATGCTAGAAGTCTCAGAAACAAAATGTTAGAACTTGAAGCTACTGCACTAACAAGTAACAAACGATGTGATAGGTGTTACAGAAACTTGGTTGTCTGAGAGTGATGGAGCAGAATATAATATTAGTGGGTACACACTGTATAGGAAAGACAGGCAGGACAGAAGAGGCGGATGGGGTCCCGCTATACAAAAGAAATAGCCTTGAAGCCCAGGTGTTAAATCAGGACAAAGAAAACAATGCAGAATCAATATGGGTCAGAATAATGGACACAAATTCAAAAGGGCATAATAATAGGAGCATGCTATAGACCGCCAAATTCAGACGCTGAGCAAAAATAATCTGTTGTACAATGACATTTGAAATGCGTGTAGAAAAGGAGAAACCATACTAATTTTTCAACTTCCCCTGTATAAAATGGGAAAACCCAATGGGGGCACGACGGACGAAATTGAAAATGGTGGAAATGACAAATGACTGCTTCCTAACGAATTTGTCAAGGCACCGACTAGAGGGGAGGCATGCCTTGATTTAGTGTTTTCAAATAATGAAGACAGAATAACTAAAACAGAGGTGGAGAGAGCCATTGGCAAACTCAGACCACAACATGGTCTCATTTGAAATATTTTTAAAACCCCAAAAGTAATGACTAAAGCTAAGGTTTACAATTTTAGAAAAGCAAACTACGAAGGTATGAAACAGAGACTAATAGAAGTAGATTGGAGTAAAATAGAGAAAACATCCACAGAAAAAGGATGGCTCTTTTTTAAAAATGTAGTACTAGAGGCACAAAACAATTACATCCCAAAAGTAGACAAATCTAAATCTAAAACAAAATGGCCAAAAATGGTTTAATAGACAAATTAAAAAAAATATTCAGCGAAAAAAGGCACTTTACAGAGCTTTTTTGGGACCAAAACAAAGCACACAGAAAGAGTACTTGGAACTGCAAACACAAGTGAAAAAGGAAGTTAGAAAGGCCAAGAGAGAGATAGAAATCAATATTGCTAAGGGGCTAAAACCAATTCCAAAATGTTTTTCCAATATTATAACAGCAAGAGAACATTCAAAGAGGAGGTTAAATGTCTAAGAGACACAAATGGCAAAATCATAGATGAAGAAAAAAATAGCAAATATATTAAATGATTACTTTTCACAGGTTTTTACAAAGGAGGACACGGACAACATGCCCCACAATCAACCTGTTCCTATCAATTTTAAATAACTTTAGCATAACAGAGGCAGAAGTGTTAAAGGGACTAGGAGCTCTTAAAATAAACAAATCCCTGGGCCAGATGAGATCCTCCCAATAGTACTCAAAGAAATGAAAGAAGTTATTTACAAAACCGCTAACCAAGATCATGCAACAGTCTCTTGACACAGGGGTTGTACCAACAGACTGGAAAATAGCAAACGTAATACCAATCCACAAAAAGGGAGACAAAACCGAATGTTTAACTACAGACCAATAAGCCTGACTTCTATTATATGTAAACTTATGGAAACTATAATAAGATCCAAAATGGAAAATTACCTATATGGTAACAATATCCTGGGAGACAGCCAGCATGGTTTTAGGACTGGGAGATCATGTCTAACTAACCTACTTGACTTTTTTTTGAGGATGCAACATTGAAAATGGATAACTGCAAAGCATACGACATGGTTTATTTAGATTTCAGAAAGCTTTTGACAAAGTCCCGCATAAAAGATTAATTCTCAAACTGAACGCAGTAGGGATTCAAGGAAATGTTGCACATGGATTAGGGAGTGGTTAACAGGTATAAAACAGAAAGTACTGATTAGAGGAGAAAATAGAGAAATGGAGTGAGGTAACCAGTGGTGTACCACAGGGATCAGTATTAGGTCCTCTGCTATTCCTAATCTACATTAATGATTTAGACTCTGGTATAGTAAGCAAACTCGTTAAATTTGCAGACGACACAAAAATAGGAGGAGTGGCAGACACTGTTGAAGCAGCAAAGGTCATTCAAAATGATCTAGACAGCATTCAAAATTGGGCAGACACATGGCAAATTACATTTAATAGAGAAAAGTGTAAAGTATTGCATGCGGGCAATAAAATGTGCATTATAAATATCATATGGGAGATAGTGAAATTGAAGAAGGAACTATGAAAAAAGACCTAGGAGTTTATGTTGACTCAGAAACGTCTTCATCTAGACAATGTGGGGAAGCTATAAAAAGGCCAACAAGATGTTTGGATATATTGTGAGAAGTGTTGAATTTAAATCAAGGGAAGTAATGTTAAATCTCTACAATGCATTACTAAGACCTCACCTAGAATTTGTGTTCAGTTCTGGTCACCTCGTTACAAAAAAGGATATTGCTGCTCTAGAAAGAGTGCAAAAAGAAGAGCGACCAGAATTATCCCGGTTTAAAAGGCATGTCGTATGCAGACAGGCTAAAAAAGAATTGAATCTATTCAGTCTTGAACAAAGAAGACTACGTGGCGATCTGATTCAAACATTCAAAATCCTAAAAGGTATAGACAATGTCAACCCGGGGACTTCTTTTTGACTTGAAAAAAGAAAAAAGGACCAGGGGTCATAAATGGAGATTAGATAAAGGGGCATTAAAGAACAGAAAATAGGAGGCACTTTATTACACAGAGAATTGTGAGGGTCTGGAACCAACTCCCCAACAAATGTTGTTGAAGCTGACACCTGGGATCCTATCTTTGCTTGATGAGATGGGATCAATAAGCTACTAACAACGAAAGCGAGCAAGATGGGCTGAATGGCCTCCCTCGTTTGTAAACTTTCTTATGTTCTTATGTTCTAAATAGCTTTTAATTTCATCACTTTTCAGGAGGAATGAAGCATTATTTCAATGAGCTGTAAGGGTACCACAAATTTGAGCACGTCTGTATATATATATTGCAAGACACACTCTTAAATAAATCCTATCTTCAGACAGTGTGAAAGCCATATCACATACAATATTTGGGCTTTGTTTGAATATCACTGCTACACAATTAAAATCTGGAGCATTACTAACCATCTATATAGAATGTTCTTATAGTTTATATTCTCCTATAAATAGGAGTCAATAGTAATGATTTGTGATTCTACTTATTAGTTAATCCTCTGGTATGCCCCCGGGGTGGCTACTCTGGGAATTATATATCAAAGCCTTTGTCAGTAAATAATAGTTTATGATAGTAATGATTTCCATTACACGAGAGTAGATGTTAAAACTTCATGCTGATTTGAACTCGGCTCTCGCCAAGATAAGCACCAACTAAGACGTAGCTTTACAGTAAACTAATGTGATCCATATGTGTCTCCATCCATTTGCGCTTCCTTCCATATGATGATGTAGATATCCTTCTGTCTGGTGTCGTTGGCTGAAGTGTAATGCTGGCTCCAGGGATCAGCTTATTGCCTCCCTAGCGCATCAGCACACACAACGGCTGCGATGCTAGCTCCGGGGATCAACCACAGTGCGGTCTCCCCAGCGCATCAGCATGACAACCGTCTGGATTGATCTAAGTAGGGTACATCTCTGGGGTCTTCAAGTGGGCACCTTCCATCCTAGGTGTTTCATCAACTAGCCCACAGCACCTCAAGAGGGCTCGACGGTAAAAACCATGTTAGTGCTGACTTGATCATGTTAGCTTCATGGTTAATCATTATTCACCATGATATATGATGAATAAACATGGTTTCGCAACTAGAATGACACTCGGCAGCACATCCTGAATGAGTCATCCGGTCGAGTACAACCTGCTGCATTATACATTATGCAATATCCAAATTAAAATTCAATGTACAATGGACTTTGGGACCTCACAGCTCCATGCAATTAAGCGAATTGTGCACTTAGTCGATATGCAAATAAGTGGAGTGGACTGTATAATGTAAGTTTATGTTGTGGTTTCTGTGCAGGTGTTTGTAGAAAGCTCCTCCTCTCCTCCTGATGAAGTCTGTGCCCTCGACATCGCCTTCGATGAGTTACCTGAGAGATACTACAAAGAGTCCGAGGTGAGAATCCTGTGCCTGTCCTTCACACACACTCTGCACTTCTGAGGTGCAGTCTAAGAGGAGTTGCCATGGTAACCCTACAGCCAGTACTGGAAGTGAAACACAGAAACCAGGACCAGAGGACACCGTGTGGACACTCAGTGGAGATAAAGTTAGGACAAGGGAAGGAGAATTCATCACAGAGAGAGTGGTGAGAGGTTACTAATGCTGAATTACTTCAATGTAAATTCAATGACTAACGGCTAGAAGTCTTTCTCATTGTTTTCGGTGTAAATTCAGTGACAAACATCCCTCAGTTGGAAATTAAATGGAGACAGACTTATCAAGTTGCATTGTTGATGCTGAATCACTGGGATCCTTCAGCATCAATCAGCTGCTAAGAACAGGACGAGTGTTAGTGAGCTTATATTCACTCTCCTCTCTCCTTTCCCTCTCTCCTTCCCTTTCTCCTCTCTTCTCTCTCCCCTCTCCTCTCTTTCAGGACCTGCGGTTGTTCCGCTCTGTAAAGACAGGACGAGGACCCCTGGTGGAGGGGTGGCGCTCTGACACCCAGCCCATCATGTGCTCCTACAAGAGGGTGTGTGCCAGGTTCGAGGTGTACGGGTTACAGGGCAGAGTGGAGAGCTTCATTCACAAGGTATATAATATTAATACAGAGAGAGTGGAGAGCTTCATTCACAAGGTATAGAATATTAATACAGAGAGAGATACAGAGAGACACACAGAGAGGAGAGAGAGAGTGGAGAGTATTTTGCAGCTATTTGGCGGTACAGGACAGGTAAGATTCCGGGAATTATTTTGTTAGTTAAACACTGGAGAGGATGTAATCTTTAGGAATAGGAGATGATGTTAAAAGTTGTTCATCATCGCCCCCCTCTCTCCCCCGACAGAACATTCGAGACGTCCTGCTGATCGGACACAGGCAGGCAGTGGCCTGGATCGACGAGTGGAGTGGTAAGCAAGAGCAATCAAACACCTATCTGTCTGTCTGTTTGTCTGTCTGTGTGTGTCTGCCTGTCTGTGAGTCTGTCTGCGAGTCTGTCTGCCTGTCAGCCTGTCTCTGAGTCTGTCTGCCTATCTGTGAGTCTGTCTGCCTGTCTGTGAGTCTGTCTGCCTGTCAGCCTATCTGTGAGTCTGTCTGCCTGTCTCTGAGCCTGTCTGTGAGTCTGTCTGCCTGTCAGCCTGTCTCTGAGTCTGCCTGTCTGTGAGTCTGTCTGTCTGTCTGTCTGTGAGTCTGTCTGCCTGTCAGCCTGTCTCTGAGCCTGTCTGTGAGTTTGTCAGCCTGTCTGTGAATCTGTCTGTCTGTCTGTCTGCGAGTCTGTCTGCCTGTCAGCCTGTCTGCCTGTCAGCCTGTCTCTGAGTCCGTCTGCCTGTCTGTGAGTCTGTCTGCCTGCCTATCAGCCTGTCTCTGAGTCTGTCTGCGAATCTGTCTGCCTGTCAGTCTGTCTGTGAGTCTGTCAGCCTGTCAGTCTGTCTGTGAGTCTGTCAGCCTGCCTGTCAGCCTGTCCGAGTCTGTCTGCCTATCTGTGAGTCTGTCTGCCTGTCTGTGAGTCTGTCAGCCTGCCTGTCAGCCTGTCCGAGTCTGTCTGCCTATCTGTGAGTCTATCAGCCTGTCTGTGAGTCTGTCTGTATGTCTGTCTGCCTATCTGTGAGTCTGTCTGCCTGTGAGTCTGTCTGCCTGACTCTGAGTCTGTCCCTGTCTCTCTATCTGTCTGTCTTTTGAAGTGTGAGTTGCTTTGTTTCTCACTGCCCCTCCTACACTTTGATGATGTTTGCAATCATTCAGAGTGCTTCTTATTTGAAATTACTCAAATACTCTGCTTTTTTAATTTCTTGACTGATTTCAGGTACTGCTCTTCAGTTGTTGCACGGCCACAGAAATATGTAACACAGGCTACATCAGTTAGAGCCAGTGCCGCCTAGAGCACAGCTAGTGTAACCCAAAGTGGCAGCGCACTAGATGGCACTGACTGATCTAGCCTGTGTGGCAGGCAACTAGAACTGATGAGCAGCTCCTGAACTCACAATCAAAGCAACTGACTTATCAGCTATGGATATTGAAACGTAGACCAACTGTGGCTCTGCTATAAAGACACTTTGGCTGATCTAGACTGTGTTACATATGCTCTCATTTCTAGTCATTTTTTACTAAGCAGGTTCAGGCCTCAACAGTACTTCATCTTATTATTATTATTATTATTAGTAGTAGTAGTAGTAGTTGTAGTAGTTGTAGTAGTACTAAATGATTCTCATTTTATTCTTATTCTCATTATTATATTTCCCTGGTGGTGTGATGGGCTCGAGTTGAATTCTCTTTTGTTCTGTTTCGTTCAGGAATGTCTCTTGAAGATGTGAGGGAGTTTGAGAGAGACCTGCAGGAGCAGACTAACAGCAAACTGAAACAAAACACAGGTGAGAGGAGACAGGGGGAGAGACAGAGCAGAGAGAGAGGGGGAGGAGAGAGGGGAGAGGGGGTGAGAGAGGGGAGGGGGAGGAGAGAGGGGTAGAGAAGTGAGGAGAGAGAGAGGAGGGAGTGTAGGAGAGAGGTGGGTGAATCTGTAAGAAGCATGTTTATTATTATTATACCTGTCCAACCTCATTATAACTGACCAAGCCCCTCTCCCCCTCTCTATCCCCTCAGTGATGGACAGTGCGGGTTCTCGTCCCCCTCTCCTGACTCGCTCTCTCTCTGTGATGGATGAAGCTTCACTCCGAAAACTGGGGGTGCAGCCCCGCCATGACCCTGAAACCCAAAACAGACAGCCCCCCCTCCCCATGAGACTGAACTCCAACCCAGAGTGAATACACACCTCTCCCTCCATCTTCCCTCTCACCTCTCCCTCCTCTCCTCTCTCGTCTCTCCATCTCCCTTTTCCCTACTGTTTCTGTTCTCTTCCCTCTCCCTCCCCCAGCTCTCCTACTCCCTAATCTCTTCTCTCTCCTCTCCCTCTCCTCTCTTCCCCATCTCTCTCCTCTCCAATCTCACATAATACACTGCTAATATTTCAATTAAAACTTTTTTTTTAATGTAATTATGCCACCAAGACTATACGAGGGGTTGTGCTCAGGTATGAATGCTGTAATATAGAGACTAGCCTCTGCTTCATATTGAGTGATTGCTTTCCTCTGGTATAGTTGTCTGAGCACTGTGGTAAAGTCATTGCTCAAGAAAACTAACTCGGACCCAAAGTCCTTAATCGTTATAAGCCTATCTTAGTATATATGAAAAATGTGAGTGTGGATTTCGTGCTGCACATAGCACCGAGACAGAAGTAGTAAATGATCTGTTGATAAGCTCTGACTTGGGCTTTCCTTCAATTTTAATTCTCTTAGATCTAAGTGATGCTTTTTTTATTCAAAGTACATGAAGGTTGATAACATGCAAACTCAAGCTGTGCAGTGAAATTGCTCAATTCAAATATCATGCATAATTCATATTTTTTGAATGTGTGATTATCTGGATCGCTGGCTGGATCTTTTGATACTGTGCTCCTCTCCATTGTAATGAATGGTCTTGAAAGCTCAGTGGGATTGTCAGGAGGTGTCCTATCTTGGTTCAGGTCTTATCTCTCAAATAGGTTTCAGTTCGTCTCTGCTGGGAGGTGAAATCAGCATTGTCTGACGTTGTCTGCTGTGTTCCACAGGGCTATGCCAGTGGGCTTTCAGAACCAACAAAAACAAAAGTGGGATTACTTGAGTTAGACTTTAGCAGTCTCTCATCAGAACTCCAACTAGAAATGATCCTGATCTACCATTTGAGACTCATATTAGGAAAGTCACTAAAAGTATCATTTTATCATTTGAGAAATACAGCTAAACCTATTATTTCTGTTTTGATGCTGAAAGACTAATGGATGCCTAATCTATAATTGATTATTGTAATGTACTTTTCTCTGGGATCCCCAAACGAATGGTTTAATTGTTCATTTTTGTTCTGTGAAGCGCTTTGGGATCCTTGTGATGAAAGGGGCTATAGAAATGGGAATTGTGTTGTATTGCATTGATGTGTTTTTACATGTAAACCACAAAGGGGCGCTGTGCTACAGTCCACATGCTGTAATATAGAAACTAGACTGTTTAATATCGAAATCGGTCTCTTCCAGTTTTTAAATGGAACTCACATACAAACGTTATTTTTTTGATTAAAAATATATTTTACATTGTCTAAGTATAGACAAAGGTTTAAAATATAGTGTGTGGTTTTAAATGTTTCATATGAAAAACAGAATTTATTAATATTTGTAATTTTTCATTCCTTTGATTAGATTTTAACAGTGATTTCACTTATATCTATATAGTGTAATAAAGCATAGTGAAGCATAGGTGAGAATTGTAAAGCCCAGAGATGTATGGTAAAGCATATAAAAAAAAAAAAAAAAAAAAAAAAAACCATGGTAAACTATTGTGCAAATTATTCTGGTGAACTTTTATAAGGGTTGATACCAGAGGGGGTGGCCTTAATACTGAATACAGAATGGTGGTCTTAATACTGAATACAGGGGTGGTCTTAATACTGACTGAATACAGGGGGTGGCCTTAATACTGAATACAGGGGGTGGTCCTGAATACTGAATACAGGGGGGGTGGCCTTAATACTGAATACAGGGGGGTGGCCTACTGACTACAGGGGGGGTGGTCTTAATAAGGGGGTGGTCTTAATACTGGTGGTCTTAATATTGAAAGTGACTATGAAAATGTCTTAATTTCAGGTTGTGCATTGTTTTTAATCAATTGTGTAATGTTTTTTACTATTTTAAAATGGACTATTTTAAAATAAATATAAAACACATTGTCAAACCACAGCTTTTTGTATCATTCTAGAGAAGTAATTTTCATCAATAGCCATTGTTCAATGTATTATACAGCAGGGTCACCACACATGATTCAAACAGTCCCCTTGAGTTTCAATAGCCATAGTTTTATATTATTATACAGCAACACCAAACATCATTCAGACCTTCCCCCTCAGTTTCAATCTCCATAGTTTTATATATTATTATTATTTGTTTATTTAGCAGACACCTTTATCCAAGGCGACTTACAGAGACTAGGGTGTGTGAACTATGCATCAGCTGCAGAGTCACTTACAACTATGTCTCACCTGAAAGACGGAGCACAAGGAGGTTAAGTGACTTGCTCAGGGTCACACAATGAGTCAGTGGCTGAGGTGGGATTTGAACCAGGGACCTCCTGGTTACAAGCCCTTTTCTTTAACCCTTTTCTTTAACCACTCGACCACACAGCAACACCACAAACATGATTCAGACAGCCCCCCTGAGTTTCAATAGCCTTAATTCCCTTTCAAGTGCAAAATGTAACCATTACCAAAAATATATATATATATATATATATATATATATATATATCTTATTCAATTCTGAAATAGTTCCTTGTGACAGGGTGGCACAAGGGATGAGGCCCAGAGACAGACTGTATATTAAATAGAATACACAAAATAAACAGACACAAGGGCCAAACAAAAAAAGGTTCTTAAACACAAACAATGAACACAAAGTAAAAACTTACAGAAATAAGGCTTCCAGGTTGCACTATGCCTTCACCAGCAAGCAACACAAAATACCAGCTTGCTTCCTCAGCTACCTGTCTCTAATGAGGAGCTGAGGCCTCCTTTTTATCTCAGGTGGCTGGGTGCTGATTGATTGTTAAATACTCCCACCTGACACAATAAACCTGGGCAGGGAGGAGAATTTAACCCCATCCCTGCCAATATTTACAAGGGCAGAGCCCTGCTTTGCCACACTCCTCTTTAATAATAAGCGTATATTTCTATCTCAGCCTAGGTTCTGATTCAGTCCCACTGAGGCCTGTGTGCATTTCGGCTCTTTGAGAGTCGATATTATTATTCCTTGCCAGCACTTTAGTTAGGGCTTGAAGTTTTCACTTTTAACCGAAAATAACCGAAAACCCCCCCCCCCCCCCAGACCTATTTAGAAGATTTTTTTAACCAATAAACGTATGTTTTGGCAACATAATTTAAATGTCAATCATTCACCACTCTCTTTCTACATGAAGAAAACATCTTTCAGAAGGCAGGCAGCGTGCAAAGACATTGCAACTGACCAATCATCAATTTTTGTACTTTGTGTACGCGTCATTTGTGTCAATACATCGTGTGCTTAGCAACGGGCTTAACGACCACGAACACAAATAAACTAGCAACATGGCATTACCGTTTTATTCAACGAAGAACCGAAAAAGTACAAAAGCATATTCAAGTTTTTCTTGTGTATGACTGCCTAATTATTATTATTATTATTATTATTATTATTATTATTATTATTATTATTATTATTATTATTATTATAGGTACATAAATATCAAACCTTAATCTTGTCTTGAGATTAATTACCACAGTATGCTATAGTCATAAGTAGGGCCCTGAATTTTTCACTTGTTTTTTTAACCTGTAAGTTAGTCCTACAGCCCCGAGATGTCGCTGTAGCCTCCACTGTAAGCCTCGTAATGAGCAATCATTAAACAATCATCTCATTACACTATTTTAACCATTTGAATTGCTCATCCCATTACTACAAAGTATGTATTAGCAGATTAATAAACAGAATGCTGAAGATGGCTACTGCCATTTATTTAATCCTTACATCCCTATGAAATGTAGCTGGAGTGGCTACACTGACAGCTGGAGGCTTAGGACTGATTATCAGGTTGTGAAAAACGCAGGGCCCTCCAGAAAAAACTAAACATGGTGGGTAGCGGGATAAACATGAACATAATAAGATCCAAAATGGAAAATTACCTATATGGTAACAGTATCCTGGGAGACACAATGCATGGTTTTAGGAAATGGAGATCGTGTCTAACTAACCTGTTAACATTTATATATTTTTGAGGATGCAACATCGACAATGGATAATTGCAAAGCAAACTGACATGGTTTATTTAGATTTCAGAAAGTTTTATTTTTGACAAAGTCGAAAATAAGAGATTAATTAAAAAACTGAACAAAAAATAGGGATTCAAGGAAATGCATGCACATGGATTGTGTGGTGTGGTTAACATGTAGAAAACAGAAAGTACTGATTAGAGGAGAAACCTCAAAATGGTGTGAGGTAACCAGTGGTGTACCACAGGGATCAGGAGGGTCCTCTGCTATTCTAATCTACATTAATGACCTTGATTCTGGTATAGTAAGCAAACTTTACCTAGGCAATAAAAACCCAACCGTTATAAATACCATATTGAGATACTGAAATTGAAGAAGGAATTTATGAAATAAACCTTATGTTGACTCAGAAATGTCTTAAGAACATAAGAACATTATATATATATCAATATATATATATATATATATATATATTATATATATATATGTTTTCGTTTGGTTGTTATCAGAAAAAGACATCCCAGAATCAATTCATCTTTGCAGTAATTTGAAGGATCCTATTTTTTTCTTCAACAACATTTTTGGGGAATTTGGTTCCAGACCAACTGCTTTTTTTCAATGAAGCACTTCTCAGCCAATCATTTTCTGCTCCTGAATGCCCCTGTTATCCAATAAGACCAATGACCCTTCTGTATATGTTTTTCTTTTTTCAAGATCCAAAATGGAAAAGGGGTTGATATGGTAACAATGAACTGAGACAGTCAGCATGTTTTTTGAATGTTTGAATAATAACCTGCTTGTCTTTTTTTCAAGACTGAATAAGACAATCTTTTAGCCTGTCTGCATGGTTTACTGGACATGCCTTTTAAACAAAGTCCTGCAATTCTGTTAATTCTTCTTTGAACGCTTAGGGATTCAGCAATATGCTTTTGCACATGGGTGACCAGAACTGAACACAAGGGAAGGTGAGGGTACTAATGCATTGAGGAGAAAGTTTTAACATTGCTTCGAGATTTGATTTAAATAACAAAACTGATCACAGTATATGTAGCATCTTGTTAGCCTTTTATACATCCCCCACATTGTCTAGATAGTAAGAAAACATTTATTTTCAATAAAATGTCCTATAAGGTCATATTTTTTACTGAAATTGAAGAAGGAATCTTTCACTAATAAACCTTATGTTGACTCAACATTTTATTGTCTTCATCTAGACCAGCGGTTCTCAAACGTGAATACGTGTGCAATTAAAAATATATATATTTTAGTTTAAGAAACAGGTACGTTCATTTATTATTATTGGCACTTTTCACTCCAAATGAGTCCTCGTTTTTTCTTCCTGCCTTTGTCTGAATGGGTTACCTAGCAACCAACTAAGGCTTTTTTCCGGTGTTACATATCAGCCAATCAGCACTTCTGTACCGATCTTGCATGTCAGCCAATCAGCGGAATACACTTCTGTAGTGTTAATTTGAATATATTTGCTGTGAAGGGAGTTCAGAAAGTTGAACTGTATTGTAGTGTTTGCCGCTACAGGATAATGCTGCATGAGCTGTTTGCAAGCTCAGTGACTAATGGCAACATTGTCTTAATAAAAGAACTAGCAGTACATTGCTGGATGCATGACAGCAAATCTACAGCCCTGCAAATCTGTTTTCCCTATAATTATAATGGGTGCATGCTGTACACTGGGACTGACCCCTCAACAGCGAGGGAACTTGGGGTATAAATTTTGGGTGAGATTGGCAGAAGCTTCTGTCCGATTGGAAAATGATAAAAAGTGTAGTGTGAGACTCTGTTTTGTTTTTTTTTTATTTTATTGTGTGTTGTGGTGCATACCTCCTTTATTTTCTATCCTCCTACCCAGTATCTGTCTGTGTTCCTTCATTGCCAGCAATAATATTTTGCTACAGTATTTTACGTTTTTGAAGAAGAGTATTATAAACGGTAGTAATGAAGAAGAGCAGCGGCACTGCAAGCAAAGGAAGTTTGACAACAAGGATTTGATCCTCAGCAAAAAAAAGAACCCAAGAAGTAGCCACGGCCACAGTGCTGGTAAGTAAAGTCAAAAAAAAGATATTTGGAATACAGTTTTACCTGGTTTGGTTCTGAAAAGATACAAAGACAAGTGCCCCTGGTCCTTGCATCTTTTTTTCAGGTCAAAAAACTTTTTTGTCTATACCTTTTAGGATTTTGAATGTTTGAATCAGATCAAGCTGTAGATTAGCTTTCCTTTGTTCAAGGCTGAATAGATTCAGAACTTTTAGCCTGTCTGCATAAGAGGTAAAGCAGTATTTTTTTAAATTGGGATAATTCTGTTGTTCTTCCCACCTCTTTCTAGAGCTCTTCAATATTGGATTTTTTGTAATGTTGATCCCAGAACTGAACACAATATTCTAGGTGAGGTCTTACCAGGAAAAACAGGGTAAATTCAACACTTCTCACAATATATCTGAGCATCTTGTTGGCCATTTTTATAAACCCTCACATTTCTAGATGATTGACATTTCTGAGTAAACATAGACTATTTTCTTGCCCATAGATGCCCTTCTTCAATTTCATTATCTCCCTGGTCCTTGTTTATTTTAATTCACATTTTCAACAAAGTCTGGGAGTTGCACCCTCTACACTTTTGCCTCTATTAATTTTGAATGTTATCAATCTCATATGACCCCTGGTCCTTTTTTCAAATGCCTGCCTGTTTGACCTTTTTTTTGTGATGTTTGAATCAGAGCACTGCCTCTTTTTAAACTGAATAGAGAAGTTTGTTGGCCTGTCTAGGACATGCTTTTTGCTCAATCATTTGTTTGAGCTCAGGGGCAATAGAATATTCCTTTAATGACAAACCAGAACTGAACAAAAAGCTTGTAACATTGTAAAGTTTGAACATTACTTTCCTTGATTTAAATTCAACACTTCTCACAATATATCTGAGCATCTTGTTGGCCATTTTTATAGCTTCCCACATTGTCTAGATGAAGACATTTCTGAGTAAACATAGACTCTTACTTCTTTTTCATAGATTACTTCTTCAATTTCATTATCTCCCATATGAAATTTATAATGCACATTTTTATTGCCTGCGTGCAGTACTTTACACTTTTCTCTATTAAATCTCTATGTTATCAAGTCTCATCCAACAAATGCCTGCCTGTTTGGAGTTTTGTGTGATGAAATGGGAGCAGAGCACTGTCAGCTACTTTACCACATAGAAGTTTGTTGGCTGTCGTAGGACAAGGTGCTCAATCATTTGTTTGAGCTCAGGGAGGAAGTGAGAATATTTCTTTCTGAGAACAATTCTTCGCTGGCCAAAAAGCTTGTAGATGCTAAATGGTTTGCTTTGCTAGCTTACCTGTCAGATATTTTTGATCGCTTGAATATCCTTAACATGTCACTCCAAGAATGAGATGCATCTGTCCTCTTAAAATCAAAAGCTGGATCAAGAAGCTGGCCTTGTGGTACGATTGCATAAATCGTGGCAGTCTGGCAAGCATTTTATTTATTAGATAACTTTTTGATAAGAGCACCTTTTACAAGAGTGACCTACAATCCATTATCACCAGCCACCTGGAAATCCTTCAGCTACAGTTTCCAGAGTACTTCCCTGAAGAGTCAGAAAGCAGAGGGGTGAATTAGAAACCCCTTAATTACTGAAGTGACAGCAAGTGCTAATTTGCCACTTACAGCAGAAGAAACATTGATGGACCTTTCTTGTGACGAGACACTGAAGCTAAGATTATTTCAGCAACCTCTTGCTAACTTTTGGTTTTCTGTGTGACAAGAATCTCCAGAGCTATCATCTGCAGCCCATCCAGGGCGAATCAGGTTTTTACAATTATTATTATTTACAAGATATCACATTATTTTTTTTACATACAATTACATTATTTTTTACACATTATTTTTACATACAATTACCCATTTATACAGTTGGGTTTTTACTGGAGCAATCTAGGTAAAGTACCTTGCTCAAGGGTACAGCAGCAGTGTCTCCCACCTGGGATTGAACCCACGACCCTCCAGTCAAGAGTCCAGAGCCCTAACCACTACTCCACACTGCTGCCCTTTTTCTGCACTTACTTTACTAAAAAACAGGCCACATGGAGCCCTGTTTGAAGCATTTGTGTTCATCCATGCAAGCTCACCCCTCCCATCAGATAAGCAATGTAATTTTTTTTAAATGTATTAGTATTATTTTTTATACTGCGGCTGTAAAAATAAGCAATAGATATTTTTAGTTTTGTTGATATTGCCTTGTATTGCATGTTTGACTTCTCAGTACTAACTATTCTGCAGTAATACAGGGCAGTGGGGTTGCAAAGTAATTGGTAGAAGGGGTCGCAGTGCCACGAAGTTTGAGAACCGCCGATTCAGAAAGGAGACATCCACTTAGTCGTAGAAAATAGCAATTTATTGTTTGCAAAAGATATGCCTGATGGTGAATGCAATACAGTGATTAAGAATGACTCGGCCAGCGGGCAGGACAAGTGGCACTTGGGGCCACCTTCCCCCAAATATAAGGCCACCGCCAATGGTTTACATAATTAACCATCACCCGTGTTTTTTGAGGAAACCGGGTAATGTCCATTGATAATGTGTAAAGTTAATTATGTACTTGACCAATAGCCCAGTCTGATATCTTGTTTGTAATAGTGCATGATAATTACTTTTGGTCCTGCCTGGTTCAAGGAGCTAAGACGCTGCCCAATACTGACAAGCATGCTATGTATTTATGATGGATGTGGATTCCAGCGGCAGGATACGTGGCACTCAGGCCACCTTCCCCCAAAAGAATGAGGTGACCTAAGACACCCCCACCCTACAGACCTAAACCACTCAGCGCTCAGGTAAGGAAAAACCCCCTACTCACCAGAAATAGGGGGAAACCTTAGGGAATCCATGGCAGAGGGTTGCCCTTCCTCAGGGTTCTAAAATAACGACTCCAATAGTCCATAATCGACTCCAAAAGTCCATAGATCCTTCAGGCGGTCCAGAAGCATTTAAACTAGAAAGGAAGGGGGGAGAAAACAAAAAAACAGAAGGGAGACCACATCAAAACAAGGGCAACAACTCAGGTAAGACCACTATTAAATGTATTTATCTTAATGCTAGAAGTCTCAGAAACAAAATGTTAGAACTTGAAGCTACTGCACTAACAAGTAACTACGATGTGATAGGTGTTACAGAAACTTGGTTGCCTGAGAGTGATGGAGATGAATATAATATTAGTGGGTACACACTATATAGGAAAGACAGGCAGGACAGAAGAGGCGGAGGGGTAGCGCTATACATAAGAAATAGTCTTGAAGCCCAGGTGTTAAATCAAGACAAAGAAAACAATGCATAATCAATATGGGTCAGAATAATGGACACAAATTCAAAAGGCATTATAATAGGAGCATGCTATAGACCGCCAAATTCAGACGCCGAGCAAAATAATCTGTTGTACAATGACATTCAAAATGCGTGTAGAAAAGGAGAAGCCATTCTAATGGGGATTTCAACTTCCCCTGTATAAAATGGGAGAACCGATGGGGGCACGACGGATGAAATTGAAATGGTGGAAATGACAAATGACTGCTTCCTGACGCAATTTGTCAAGGCACCGACTAGAAGGGAGGCATGCCTTGACTTAGTCTTTTCAAATAATGAAGACAGAATAACTAAAACAGAGGTCAGAGAGCCATTGGCAAACTCAGACCACAACATGGTCTCATTTGAAATATTTTTTAAAACCCCAAAAGTAATGACTAAAGCTAAGGTTTACAATTTTAGAAAAGCAAACTATGAAGGTATAAAACAGAGACTAATAGAAGTAGATTGGAGTAAAAAGAGAAAACATCCACAGAAAAAGGATGGCTGTTTTTAAAAATGTAGTACTAGAGGCACAAAACAATTACATCCCAAAAGTAGACAAATCTAAATCTAAAACAAAATGGCCAAAATGGTTTAATAGATCAATTAAAAAAAATATTCAGTGAAAAAAGGCACTTTACAGAGCGTTTAAAAGGGACCAAAAACAAAGCACACAGAAAGAGTAATTGGGACTGCAAACACAAGTCAAAAAGGAAGTTAGAAAGGCCAAGAGAGAGATAGAAATCAATATTGCTAAGGGGGCTAAAACCAATTCCAAAATGTTTTTCCAATATTATAACAGCAAGAGAACATTCAAAGAGGAGGTTAAATGTCTAAGAGACACAAATGGCAAAATCATAGATGAAGAAAAAAAAAATAGCAAATATATTAAATGATTACTTTTCACAGGTTTTTACAAAGGAGGACACGGACAACATGCCCCACATGTCGACCTGTTCCTATCCAATTTTAAATAACTTTAGCATAACAGAGGCAGAAGTGTTAAAGGGACTAGGAGCTCTTAAAATAAACAAATCCCCTGGGCCAGATGAGATCCTCCCAATAGTACTCAAAGAAATAAAAAGTTATTTACAAACCGCTAACCAAGATCATGCAACAGTCTCTTGACACAGAGGTTGTACCGACAGACTGGAAAATAGCAAACGTAATACCGATCCACAAAAAGGGAGACAAAACCGAACCAGGTAACTACAGACCAATAAGCCTGACTTCTATTATATGTAAACTTATGGAAACTATAATAAGATCCAAAATGGAAAATTACCTATATGGTAACAATGTCCTGGGAGACAGTCTAACTAACCTACTTGACTTTTTTGAGGATGTAACATTGAAAATGGATAACTGCAAAGCATACGACATGGTCTATTTAGATTTCCAGAAAGCTTTTGACAAAGTCCCGCATAAAAGATTATTTCTCAAACTGAACGCAGTAGGGATTCAAGGAAATGCATGCACATGGATTAGGGAGTGGTTAACAGGTAGAAAACAGAAAGTACTGATTAGAGGAGAAACCTCAAAATGGAGTGAGGTAACCAGTGAGTACCACAGGGATCAGTATTAGGTCCTCTGCTATTCCTAATCTACATTAATGATTTAGACTCTGGTATAGTAAGCAAACTCGTTAAATTTGCAGACGACACAAAAATAGGAGGAGTGGCAGACACTGTTGAAGCAGCAAAGGTCATTCAAAATGATCTAGACAGCATTCAGAATTGGGCAGACACATGGCAAATGAAATTTAATAGAGAAAAGTGTAAAGTATTGCATGCGGCAATAAAAAATGTGCATTATAAATATCATATGGGAGATAGTGAAATTGAAGAAGGAACTATGAAAAAGACCTAGGAGTTTATGTTGACTCAGAAATGTCTTCATCTAGACAATGTGGGGAAGCTATAAAAAAAGGCTAACAAGATGCTCGGATATATTGTGAGAAGTGTTGAATTTAAATCAAGGGAAGTAATGTTAAAACTCTACAATGCATTAGTAAGACCTCACCTAGAATATTGTGTTCAGTTCTGGTCACCTCGTTACAAAAGGATATTGCTGCTCTAGAAAGAGTGCAAAGAAGAGCAACCAGAATTATCCCAGGTTTAAAAGGCATGTCGTATGCAGACAGGCTAAAAGAATTGAATCTATTCAGTCTTGAACAAAGAAGACTACGCGGCAATCTGATTCAAACATTCAAAATCCTAAAAGGTATAGACAATGTCAACCCAGGGGACTTCTTTGACCTGAAAAAAAAAAAAGGACCACCAGGGATCACAGATGGAGATTAGATAAAGGGCATTCAGAACAGAAGATAGGCACTTTTTACACAGAGAATTGTGAGGGTCTGGAACCAACTCCCCAGTAATGTTGTTGAAGCTGACACCCTGGGATCCTTCAAGAAGCTGCTTGATGAGATTCTGGGATCAATAAGCTACTAACAACCAAACGAGCAAGATGGGCTAAATAGCCTCCTCTCGTTTGTAAACTTTCTTATGTTCTTCTTATGTTCTTATAATTAGCCACATAACATTTTTTGTGCCGATATTAAGTCAGAGACATTCTTTCGCATGTAGAGTTTGTATGCACCGGAAGTCCATCTCCCCATAGCCTTGATTAGGTTGGAGAGATGTTCCTGGAAGCAGCAGAAGTTGTTGGGAGGAAGCCCAGCGTGAAAGAGACACCGATGAAGGTGGTCATAGAACCAGTTCCTGGACACGACTATCCCTTCCGGGGTGAGAAACAGGGGATCCTGGTTGCTGGTCGTCGGAAGCAGTGACAGATAGCTGAAAAGAACAGAAACAGGACAAATAATACCATGTGTTTTTGATAAATAAACATGCAAGTCTTTCTTTTCTTGGTTTGATTTTGAATGTTTTAAAAGAGCACGTGACCTGGGATTGACGATGGAGATCTCCTATGCAGAGGTCCGAGGATGCGTCGAATGATTGGTTCCAGCATGTGATTTCACCACATCGTAGGAATCCACAGAAGACCGAGACGAACATTGCTTCCAGGAGGGCATCTTTGTATGGAGAAAAGTAGCCTGAGCGTGGAGTGATGATCATGGATTCCAGGACTTCATTTGTGATAGGCAACTTGGAAGATGAAGGTTTGGAAGCAGTTCATTGAATCCCACGGAGCAGCATTTGTATCCGAGGAAGATGAGATGGGGAAGGATAGTGATTTAGAGCAAACGAGAGTGAAACTGTAGTCCTGACAAGTATTGGCGTATGATGGAAAGGGAGAGATTGCGTTTTAAAAAGCAATAAGTAATAAATTCTATGATGGAAGATTCGGAAGTAAGGCATGAATGTGACAGGGTGCAATATTTGACGTAAGACTGCCACCCTGTATTATAAGCTGCTCTGGTGTTTTGTGAGACTGATTGTTTCATGAGATTAACTGCGGATTCAGAGATCTGGATGTTGGGAGATGATTGATTTAATACAATATGAGGTCCTTGAACCCTGGACATGGATGCGGTAGGGGGTCTCCTGAAAACAGTGCATGGAATTTCTGAAAATTAAAACGAGAGAGAGAGTCAGAGATTATGTTTTTTGAACCCGGGACATGATTTGCTTGGATTCTAAAGTTTCCCAGCACTGAAACCCAGGTGAGCTTTCTCATAAGCTTCATCATTGTATGGGAAGATGATCTGCCCTTATAGATAATAGCTACTGTAGAGAGGTTGTCGCAATTAAATGTTATGACCTTTTTTGACCATTTATGCCCCCAGATTACGGCTGCAACAATAATAGGATAGAACTCAAACAATGCTGAAGATTGCTCTATGGAAGGTAGGGACGAGAACTCGGGGGCCATTTCCCGTAGAACCACTTGGAACCTGAGATAACACTGAAGCCCCGAGAGGGGGCAGCATCGGTATAGAGACCGAGAGAGTCTGCAGAAGTAGGTAAGTCATTGTAAAATAAGGAAATGCCGTTCCAGTTGGAGAGGAGGTGGGACCATAGGTTGATATCGGCCAGGCACCCCGCATTGATGTTACCATGGTGTTGTAGTTCAACTACGGAAGATGCTAGTTTTAAAAGATAAGAAACAAATGAATGTCCTTGTGGAATAATCCTTAATAATCCTTCATCGATAATTAGCCATTCTTGCCTGAATATTTGTGAGTTGCAACCCCCAGTGGACTAATACGGAATGACGGGAAGGGGGGTTCAGGAAATGGGCCGATCATGAATCCTTTGGAAGTTTCTTTCTTGAGCAAAATATCAACAGAATCAGGATCATTTAGAGCAGATCTTTGATTACTGCAAACATGGGAAACAGAGGGTGGAGTTAAGATACCAGTGGGGTAACCATCGTTCAGACCTGAAATAATATAACTAACGAAAACTCTATCTGGGTGATCTATGAGAGCAACTGCCATCGCTACGATATTAATTGGGGTGGACAGAAGGCTTAGTCATTTCTGCAGGCGCGTCTGGGACAGGCGCATTTGCTGTGGCTATCGCCGCAGAAAACTGCAGATGTGGAGAAAAGTACAGGGGGAATATGCACAGACGTTTTCATTAAAGTTATTACAGATTTGTCTCCTGCCAGAAAAGAACCTGCCTCCCTCGTTTGTCGTTAGATTGGGCTGGGTAAATGAGCAAAGAAGGATTATGAGGAACCCGTGACTGGCAAGGTAAATTAACTGAAAACTGAGATTGGAAAGAACTACATCTTGGAACTTCTGGCGAAACATGGCATTGCATTTGCTGGTTTAAAGTGGACTGGGCTGAAAGGGGGCAGAGGTTAGTTCTGTGAAAGCTGGAGCTGCAAACCATGCAAGTAAAAACTTTCAGGCCGGCAAAGTGGCGACAAAACAGCTCATTGTCTAAGATGCCCCAGTTAACTCTGATATTAAATTGTTTCAGAATTGCAGCGACCTTAGCTGAAAAAGACTTGTGATAGTCATAAAAAGCTGAACCTCTGTATCTCATAGACAAATCGGTCACAAGCTAAGATAGATGTCCAACTCCTGACGGCACATGGGAAATGTGTCACAGAGAATGTCTCTGTACAGACTAAATGCAGAACTCAGCTAAGAACCTCGGAGTCACCCTGGACCCCTGCCTCTCTTATTCCCAGCACATCTCCACTCTGGCACGCACTTGCTGATTCTTCCTGAGCAACATACAAAGAATCCGACCCTTCCTCACCAACTACGCCACCCAGCTCCTGGTCCAGGCCCTGGTACTCTCCGGCCTAGACTACTACAACTCCCTCCTGGCTGGCCTCCCTGCATCCGCCACCCGTCCGCTCCAGCTCATCCAGAACTCCGCTGCTCGCCTGGTGTTCTCTCTGCCTCATTTCTCCCACGCAACTCCACTGCTCCGCTCACTCCACTGGCTCCCGATCACCGCTAACATCCAGTTCAAGACTCTTGTACTAGCCTACAGATGCCTTGACCAGACTGCACCCAGCTACCTCCAGACCCTCATCTCTCCCTACACCCCCACCCGACCTCTCCGCTCCTCCTGCACTAGAAGACTGGTTCCACCTCATTTACGCTCCCCTGCCTCCAGAGCCCGCTCCTTCTCCACCCTCGCCCCGCAGTGGTGGAATGACCTTCCTACAGATGTCAGGACTGCCCAGTCCCTGACCACCTTCCGGCATCTCCTCAAGACTCACCTCTTCAGACAGCACCTGTAGAACTTCTCTTTTGTTCCCTCTGGACACTTATCACTCAAATGCGCTTTACTTGCACTTATCTGCCCCCTATTTTACTGCATTTAATCCTGTACTTTAGAGTACTGTAATCTGTCAAGTGTTATTTAATCTGTAGTATTTTGTATTTAATTATATCCTGTTGTAACTATCACTGACACTGTTATCTGCTCTGTTATTGAATCGTATTTTGTCATACTTGTACTTGCTAGAACCAAAGTCATTGTATTTATCTTGCTCTTAATTGTATTATTACTTGTACTGTGATCCTTAAAATGTATTTTTGTTTATGACTGTAAGTCGCCCTGGATAAGGGCGTCTGCTAAGAAATAAATAATAATAATAATAATAATAATAATAATAATAATAATAATAATAATAATAATAACTAATTCTGCCAAAGTACTTTTTTTGAACAACTGGAGGTCTTGGATTTTGAAACAATAGATACTTCTCTGCAGTCTAACACTCTGTTATCATGCACTTCGAGGGAACAGAGAAGCAAAAGAACTAGATTTATGCCCCTACCTTCTTGAATTTGTGTGCAGAGTTTGCTGGAGAATAAGGCTGGTCTGGACAGCAGGGAAGCTGGGTTGTGGGAATCGGAGCTGGCTACTGCTGTAAAAAGATTAAAAGAAGGGCCAGAATTGAGTGGGCTTGAACAGGGAGCCGCAGCGGGAAGCTGAGATGGAGTGGCGAGGAACGCCGATGCAGAAGGACCGAGAGGTATGGGATGGCGTTCAAGGTAGGAGAGATGTTTTTCCAGCCAGGAGACTGAAGCTTGCATTGTTTTGCAGGGCTTGAATGGGGAACTTTAAGGTGATGTCAGGGGAATCCGACCTGGACTTGTCTGTTTGAACGGTGGAGGCCTCGCCAAATGGAGACGGGACCGGAGACTTGGAGGCTGATGCTTCGGACTGATATTTCTTTCTTTTTTTTTTTGGTGTAGCGTGTTGAAGAGACAGCCCAGACGTTCTTTGCTCGGTCGAACTGGAGTGGCTGGGCTCTCAGGAGCCAAAATGCGACTTTCAGATCGAGGAGTCAAATCCATAGTGCCAGGTAAGCATACCAAACAAAGAAACGACAGGGGTTTGTGGGCAGAGAGACCTATTTAACAAGTTAAACTGGGAACGTATGTGATTGATGGGTGGAGTCTCCTTTCAGAAAGTTTCCAATCTAGACAATTTGGGGAAGCTATAAAAAAGGCCAATAAAATGCTCGGATATATACTGAAAAGTGTTGAATTTAAATCAAGGGAAGTAATGTTAAAACTTTACAATGCATTAGTATTACCTCACCTAGAATATTGTGTTAGTTATGGTATTACAAAAAGGATATTGCTGCTCAAGAAAGAGTTAAGAAATAACCAAATTAATGGTTTTAAAAACTTTGCAGACAGGCTAAAAGAATTGAATCTATTCAGTCTTGAACAAAGAATATTGTGATCTGATTCAAGCATTTAAAACCTAAATGCAGCAGTGTGGAGATGGTTAGGGCTTTGGACTCTGACGGAGGGTTGTGGGTCCAAAAGACTGCTGTGTAAAGCAAGAGCAACCAGAATTAGTCCGGGTTTAAAATGGGTAATTGTATGTAAAAATAATGTGATATCTTGTAAAAATTGTAAGTCGCCTGGATAAAGTCTTGAACAAATAAATAATAATAATAATAATAATAATAATTAAAAATAATAATAATAATAATAATAAATGGTATTAACAATGTCGACCCAAGAGACTTTTTCGACCTGAAAAAAGAAACAAGTACCAGGGGTCACAAATGGAGATTAGATAAAGAGGCATTCAGAACAGAAAATAGGAGGCACTTTTTTACACAGAATTGTGGGAGTCTGGAACCAATTCCCCAGTAATGTTGTTGAAGCTGACACCCTGGTATCCTTCAAGAAGCTGCTTGATGAGATTCTGGGATCAATAAGCTACTAACAACCAAACGAGCAAGATGGGCTGAATGGCCTCCTCTCGTTTGGAAACTTTCTTATGTTCTTATGTTCTTATTTTATGTCCTTTCAATGATCCTCATTACTGTGCCACACATACATCAAATGTATTTTCCAGCATATTTAACACGAGTATGGCTTTTGTCAACAAAATAAATAAAAATAGCTCAAAGGATTGAAAACAAAGGTTAGCGTTAGAAATGTTTGTATACTTGATAAAGAAAAGTACACAAGAAATCCATTGTCTTCAGATGTGTTCATATTCTAATTGTTCTGATTATCTTTTAAAATGTAAATAGTGCATGTGTGGTAATGTAAGGTTGGCAGGGATGGGGTTAAATCTGTCCCTGCCAGCAATCACAGGTGTGGCCATTCCCTAATTAAGTAATTGAGTGTTAACTGAGTGAGTGTGAGTGTGAGTGTGAGTGTGAGTGTGAGTGAGTGTGAGTGTGAGTGTGAGTGTGAGTGTTTGTGTTGTGAGTTTTGAACTGTAGTGAACGTGACTGCCCAGCCTGCACGTGACATGTATTTTGTTTGAACTGTTTATTTTTGCCCGTGGGCCCTGTTGATTTGTACCTGTTTTGTTCGTTTCTTTTATGTTTAATAAAGTATGCAACAGTGCTTTAAAACCGCAGCTTTCTGTCTCTGGGTTTAATTCCTGCCTTAACCAGCCTGGGCCGTGACGCTACCATGACAGCAGCCATTATCTGTCAAGGTTCGATTGTTAAGGACTTTCTTTAGCACAAGATGCTGATATTATCAGAATATGGGGGTGTGTGGAGGCTGTCTGTGTGTCTGTCTGTCTGTGTGTCTGTCTCTCTGTGTGTGTCTGTTTGTGCAATCTTTATTTTATTCCGATCTCTGTATCTCTTCCCATGGGGGTGAATGGACGTGCTTTAAGGTTCTAAATTAACTGGGTGGGCTTTTTAAAGAAGATTTTAACTAGCTAATTACAGCGATTAAATTAATTAAAATGTTTTGTGTTTGTTGATTTTAAGGGTGGTTCAAAACTGAGATAATTTTCTGTTCATCATAAACCACAAACTGCAACAGAAATGATAATGTTTTTAAGTTAAAATAAAGGTTAGGCTTGAGGCATGGAGACTGAATGGCACCCTCCCACCTTCAGCCCCTAAGAGAAAGGGTGCTCCCTCCAGTCCAGGGCAGGCTTGATTGAAGATAATTTATTCCTCGTTCTCACTTCTCTTCTCTTTTCTTTCTCCCTCCCTCCCTCCCGCTTCCCCCTCTCTCAATTCCAATTCATATATTTAAGAGCATCTGTTTGTAATTATGTAACTCCTTAACTCTCTCCCTCTCTTTCCTCTCCCCCCTCTCTCATCTCCCATCTCTCCTCTCTCTCCTCTCCCCCTCTCATCTCCCTCTATCTCCTCTCTCCCCCTCCCTCCTCACCCCTCTCTCCCCTCTTTCTCTTTCTCTCGCTCCTCTGCCCCTCTCCCCTCTCTCTCCTCTGCCCCTCTGTCCTCTCCCCCTCTCCTCTCTACCCCCCCTTCTCTCAGTGTGTTTTTGCTCACAGTATTCACTATTCAGAGTCTCACACACAGACAGGAAGCTGACACACAGACTCAGAGGGGAGTGGACGCGTCTTGTTTTGATCCGAACCAAGCGTTTAAACATCGTCTGAACTGAAGGAGTTGTTTTAGCAGCGCTAAACTTTCTAAAGGAATGATTGTATCAACATTAAACATTTTACAAGAACTATATCAACTTTTAAAGGAATATTTGGAGGAGTTATTTTGTCCATGTTAACTGTTTAAAGAAATAGTGTCATTTGCAGTATACTTTTTTAAAAGGATCATTGCATCTACATTCAACTTTACAAGAATTGTCTACAAGAACTGTTTTCTTCTAGAAGTAGATTTTACAGGAATCATTTCATCTGTGTTGAACTATAAAAAGGAATAGTTTTATCTACACTGAACTTTTTACAAGATCTATCAAAACTTTTAAAAGGAATAATTTTAACTACACTGGCCTTTTTAAAGGAATCGTTTATTTTATGTTAAATTTTAAGAAGGAACTGTATAATCTGCAGTAAACTGAGTTTTATTTGTGTAAAACTTTCTGAAGGAACTATTTTATCTTCAATAAATGTTTCTGGAGGAATTATTCTAAAAGGCATCACTTGTTGGACAATATTTTAACCCAGGCTTCATTTTGAACCTTCCTCATTATTTTTATTTTTGAAGGCTTTTCAAGGAGTTGTTTTATCATTTTTTAAATGTTAAACTTTTGAAAGCAATCATTTTAAAAGAATCCTGTTATTCTTTTAATAATTTGTCCAAGTAAATCCTCACAATTCAAACTTTAACAAAAAACATTTTCTAGAACCCATCTAGAATCCTGTTTTTTTTATATATATAAATCACACTAGACTTTAGAGAAACGATTTTATCTGCTCTAAACTTTTAAAGGAAGAGGTTTATCTGAGTATATGTAAATTTGCAGGTTGCAGTTTAACCTTTTGAAAAGTCCAGCTACTAGTCTGGAGTGAACTTTATTTTAAAGAAACTGTCTTCACTAAACAAAGGTGAAAACAAATTAAAGGAGCGGCCTATTTTTTTTTTGTCCAACCAGTATAAAGAACGACTTATTTTTTTGACCAAACAATTGAAAAAATGGCCTATTATTTGGATTAACCTAATTTTTGACCAGCAATTGAAGGAACTACCTAAGCTTTGGACCAGCCTGTTATATTGACCAACATTGGAAGGACCTCATTGTGACCGATCTATTTTTGTGACCGTCCTGTTATTGTGAGCAGCCCCTCCGCTCAGCATGGCTGCACTGCTGATTGCAGTGACTGTGCTGCACCTCCTGTCTCTCGCCATGCTCTTCACTGCCATGCTGGACAAGGTGAGGGCTGTGACTGCAACCGGACCCGGGACCAATCAGCAGGGCACAGGCAGGGCTAGGGCAATACTGCAGTCAGCAGGGCACAATCAGGGCTAGGGCAATACTGCACTCAGCAGGGCACAGGCAGGGCTAGGGCAATACTGCACTCAGCAGGGCACAGACAGGGCTAGGGCAATACTGCACTCAGCAGGGCACAGGCAGGGCTAGGGCAATACTGCACTCAGCAGGGCACAGGCAGGGCTAGGGCAATACTGCACTCAGCAGGGCACAGGCAGGGCTGGAACAGGGCAATACTGCACTCAGCAGGGCACAGGCAGGGCTGGAACAGGGCAATACTGCACTCAGCAGGGCACAGGCAGGGCTGGAACAGGGCAATATACTGGAACAGTATACTGCAGTGTAGCAGGGCACAGGCAGGGCTGGTGTCTCTCAATACTTGCATCTCACAGGCAGGGTGGGTCTACTACCTGCAGTCAGGGAACACTCAGGGTGGTAATTGTCTCTACACCCAGCAGGGCACAGGCAGGGCTGGAACTGGGCAATACTGCACTTAGCAGGGCACAGGCAGGGCTGGAACAGGGCAACACTGCATAGCAGGGCACAGGCAGGGCTGGAACAGGGCAATACTGCACTCAGCCTCAATCAGGGCTAGGGCACTTAGCTCACCAGGGCTGGAACCAATACTGCACAGGTGAGAGAACATAAGAACATAAGAACATAAGAAACTTTCTCTCCTACTCTCCATTCACCTCATTTGCTCGTTTGGTTGTTAGTTCTTATTGATCCCAGAACAAACAACAGCTTCTTGAAGGATCCCAGGGTGTCCTCTTCAACAACATTCTCTGGGTCTTATTTTCCAGACCAACACTGAACAGGATCGTGTTACTCTGTCTGTCTATTTTCTGTTCTGAATGTCTTTATCTACTTTCCATTCTCTATCAATTCAAATTGAGTTTTTTCAAGTCAAAAGAATCTGGGTTGACATTGTCTATACCTTTTAGGATTTTGAATGTTTGATTCAAAGGTGCCTCTAGTCTTCTTTGTTCAAGACTGAATCCTCTCCCTCGCCACTCTTTTAGCCTGTCTGCATCCCCATGCCCCCGGATAATTCTGGTTCCTCTTCCTCTTCTAGAGCTCCTTCTCCCTCTGACCAGAACTGGCTCCACAATATTCTAGGTGAGGTCTCTAATGCATTGTAGAGTTTTAACATTCTCTTCTGTCTCATTTAAATTCAACCTTGTCACTATACTCAACATCGCAGGGGCCTTTTTATCTCCCCATCATTGGGAATGATGAAGATATTCTGAGGTCAACTCTAAACTCCAGGTCTTTTCATAGTCCCTTCTTCAATTTCCTATCCATATGATGTCTATCTGCTGTTTTTGTGTGTGCATGCAATACTTTAAACTTTTTCTCTCTTTTCATTTGCCATGTGTTGCCCAATTTTGAATCGGTTAGGATCATTTTGAATGACCCGACTAAAGTTTCAGTGTCTGTCCTCCTCCTATTTTTGTGTGACAAATGTCTCAGTTTGCTTAAAACTCTTCACTAAATCTAAATTTAATGTCTGACTATCAGTGTCTATTGATCCCTGTGGTACACCCCTCTCTTTCAGGGTTTGGTGTTCTCTCCTCTATCTGAGTGTCTCAATGTTTCTAAGTTTCTGTGTCTCTCAGTGTCTCTTGTCATCTCTAGGTTTGGTGGGTCTCTCCTGCAGTCAGGAACACTGACTTGTGGTATAACTGTCTCTACACCAATTACACCGGCACCTGGCTCTGTGCAAACTCTGCAGACAACGGTGAGACAAACAGCTTCAACACTTCATCCTCTCTCTCCCTCCCTCCCCCTCTCTTTCTCCCCCTCTCCTCTCTCTCCACCTCGCACTCTCTCTCCCCCTCCCTCCACCTCACACTCTCTCTCCCCTCTCCACTCTCTCCCACTCTCTTCACCTCTCATTTCCTCCCCCCTCCCCATCCTTCTCAATATTTTTAACAAACAACTACTCTGTCTATCTTTCTTTCATCTTCTCTCTCTCTCTCTGTCTTATTTTGCTGTGTCAAACTGAACAGGATCGTGTGACTCTGTCTGTCTGTCTGCCTATCTGAATGTCACTCCCTACTTTCCCTCTCTATCAATTCAAATTGAGTTCATGTTTAGCAAGAAGTATCTGTTATTATGCAGTCACAAGTACAAACTGAAATAATAGCTGTCATTTTAAAAGGTGCCTCTCCTCTCCCTCTCTCTCCCCTCTCACTGTCTCTCTCCTTCTCCCACTCCTCTCCCTCTCCCTCCCACTCCTCTTCTTCTCCCTCTCTCTCCCCCTCCCCCCA
Source organism: Huso huso (assembly GCA_036884735.1). Classification (NCBI taxonomy): domain Eukaryota; kingdom Metazoa; phylum Chordata; class Actinopteri; order Acipenseriformes; family Acipenseridae; genus Huso; species Huso huso. The sequence continues at coordinate 7,040,501 of CM072704.1, read as the reverse complement.
CACTCCTCTTCCTCTCCTCTCAGACTGGCTCCACGCAGTGCAGGCTCTGATGGTTGTATCAGTTCTGTTCTCTGCTGTCTCGTTCCTCCTCTTCCTGTGTCAGCTCTACTCGCTGCGCAGGGGGGGCCTCTTCTACATCACGGGAATCTTCCAGATATTCGCAGGTCAGTCTCTCCGTCCATCCGTCCGTCCGTCCGTCCATCTGTCTGTCTGTCTGTCTGTCTGTCTGTGTGTGTCTGTTCGTTAAAACTGGGATTCTCTTTCCCTGTGTGTTGTTGATGCTGAATCATTAGGATCCTTTAAGACCCGACTAAAGTTTCAATGTAAATTCAGTGACAAATGTTTTCACTAGAAGTCTTTCAATTAAAATTCTTCACTAAATTCAATTCCATGTGTGTGTGACTATCTGTGTGTCTCTGCCTATCTATCTCTCTATGAATCTCCCTCTCCTCTCTTTCAGGGTTGACAGTGTTCTCTGCCTCTCTCATCTACTCTCTTCACGCTCCTGAGATTCTGAGCGACTCATCGCTGCCGCCGGCTGGTCACTTTGGGTACTGCTTCGTTGTGGCGTGGCTGTGCGTCCCGGCCTTGCTGTTCAGCGGAGTGCTCTACATCCACCTGAGAAAGAAAGAGTGAAACAGAACAGAATGGAGGAGTGAAGACCCCCTCCTCTATCCTCTTCTCCCTCACCCACCCCTTTACCCCCTCTCTCAATTGAATCACATGATCTTTATTGGCATAACAAGTCATATAAGCATTGCCAGCCAATGTACAGAAATAGTGAACATTTATAGAGACAGAGAGAGAGGAGAGAGAAACAAAATAGTCTGCTAATGAATATAAACCTATCCCTGTAATTACTGTTAATTGCATTGCAGGACTGACATTACTATAAGGGGTAGAGACAGATGGAATGAGGAGAGGGAGAGAAGGAGAGGTAGAAGGGGAGGGAATGTGGTAGAGTAAGACATTGTGTGTCACTGTGTGTCTATTTGTAGCTCATATACTCATCACTACTCAGTTAGAAGGTTATAATGAAACTGGCTCCCTATGGATGCCATGATGGCTCTAAAGGCTCCATGCTTCTCTATAGGAGCCAAACTGCATGCTGGAGCCAAGATGCCACCAGTCTCCTCAATGCTGTCTGAATACCTGTGGCTGTCTTATCTTATATTCTCAGATTCCATGTTTTACATCTAAATGTTTTTTTTTGTTTGTTTGTTTGTTTGTTCTTTGCTAAGATGCTTTTTGTTACACTTTTCTGTAATAATTTTTAAAATATAATAGTTCTTTTTTTCAATACTGTGTGGCATTTATTTTTTTACCCTGAAGATAATCAATCTTTCTTGCAGTTTAAGACTATACAGTGCTACAATTACATTGTAACTGTAATTTAAGATCTCTAGACTAGATTGTGCTAGAATTACATTGTAACTGCAGTTTGAGATCACTAGACTAGACTGTGTTGAATTACATTGTAACTGCAGTTTGAGATCACTAGACTAGACTGTGTTGAATTACATTGTAACTGCAGTTTGAGATCACTAGACTAGACTGTGCTAGAATTACATTGTAACTGCAGTTTGAGATCACTAGACTAGACTGTATTGAATTACATTGTAACTGCAGTTTGAGATCACTAGACTAGACTGTATTGAATTACATTGTAACTGCAGTTTGAGATCACTAGATTAGACTGTGCTAAGAAAGAAAGAAAGAAAGAAAGAAAGAAAGAAAGAAAGAAAGAAAGAAGTTTGAGTTCCCCTTCAATGAAGGGAATATGATGCTACAATAAAGTCTAGTGCTTGAAACAGCCACACACACTTCTCTGTTACTCATCTACTGAGAGTTTACTAAAGGAGTGTCGAACACGACACACTCTCTTACCTTCACAGGGGCAGTGATAATGTTGCTTGTGCTACTAATAGGTAAGTGATTGAATTATAGAGATGGTCAGCACTGCTTTAAAGAAGGGACCAGTGATCATGTTAATAAAGCTAATGAGAGGTAAGAGAATGGATTTTAAAGATGGTCAGCGCTCCTTTAAAGGGAGGGGCCGGTGATCATGTTAATAAAGCTAATGAGAGGTGAGAGAATGGATTTTAAAGATGGTCAGCGCTCCTTTAAAGAGAGGGACCAGTGATCATGTTAATAAAGCTAATGAGAGGTAAGAATGGATTTTAAAAATGGTCAGCGCTCCTTTAAAGAGGGCAATGATAATGTTAATAAAGCTAATAAGAGGTGAGAGAATGGATTTTAAACATGATCAGCACTCCTTTAAAGGAGGCAGTGATCATGTTAATGATAAAGAGGTAGGAGAATGGTGATTCTGGTTCTGATTGGTTCAGAGCTGTTTACTGTTTGCTGTAGGTGGTTTTGTTTGATTATAATTCACTGAATATTAGTTTGAATGGAGTTTGAGAGGCATAGTGAGAGAACAGGAATGTGAGTGTGTGTTGTAAAGTGTAATGTGCATTGATATTGTGTGTGTGTGTGTTAAACATCTGATCACTGAGTGTGTGTGTGTGCATCTGATATTGTGTGTGTGTGTGTGTGTGTGCATCTGATATTGTGTGTGTGTGTGTGTGTGCATCTGATATTGTGTGTCTGTGTATGTGTGCATCTGATATGTGTGTGTGCATCTGATAGTGTGAGTGTGCATCTGATTTGTGTGAGTGTGTGTAATAATTCACTGAATAGAAAGTGTGTGTGTGTGTGCATCTGATATTTTGTGTGTTCAATGAAGGGAATGTGTGTGCATCTGATATGTGTGTGTGTGTGTGTGTGTGTGTGCATCTGATATTGTGTGTGTGTGTGTGCATCTGATATTGTGTTGTGTGTGTGTGTGTGTGCATCTGATATTGTGTGTGTGTGTGCATCTGTGTGTGTGTGTGTGTGTGCATCTGATATTGTGTGAGTGTGTGTGTGGTGCATCTGATATGTGTGTGTGTGTGTGTGTGTGTGCATCTGATATTGTGTGTGTGTGTGTGCATCTGATATTGTGAGTGTGTGTGTGCATCTGATATTGTGTGTGTGTGTGTGTGTGTGTGTGTGCATCTGATAAGTGTGTGTGTGTGCATCTGATATTGTGTGTGTGTGTGTGTGTGTGTGTTTGATTGTGTGTGTGTGTGCATCTGATATTGTGGTGTGTGTGTGTGCATCTGATATTGTGTGTGTGTGTGCATCTGATATTGTGTGTGTGTGTGTGTGTGTGTGCATCTGATATTGTGTGAGTGTGTGTGTGTGTGCATCTGATAGATGTGTGTGTGCATCTGATATTGTGTGTGTGTGTGTGTGCATCTGATATTGTGTGTGTGTGTGTGTCTGATATTGTGTGTGTGTGTGTGTGTGCATCTGATATTTGTGTGTGTGTGTGTGTGTGTGTGCATCTGATATTGTGTGTGTGTGTGCATCTGATATTGTGTGTGTGTGTGTGTGCATCTGATATTGTGTGTGTGTGTGTGTGTGTGTGTGCATCTGATATTGTGTGTGTGTGTGTGTGTGTGTGTGTGCATCTGATAATGTTAATGCATCTGATAATAAGAGGTGTGTGTGTGTGTGTGTTTATCTGATATGTGTGTGTGTGTGTGCATCTGATATTTTAAAGTGTGTGCATCTGATATTGTGTGTGTGTTGCAATGATAAAGTGTGTGTGTGCAGATATTGTGATTGTGGACTCTGATTGGTATTGTGTGTGTGTGCATCTGTTTGTGTGTGTGCATCTGATAGTGTGTGTTTTGTTTGATTGTAGTTCATCTGAATATTTTAGTGTGTGTGTGTGAGATC